>MOOZ01000705.1:276543-302086 GCA_002930495.1 Cecropterus lyciades | reverse complement strand
CTATACTGCTGAGAGTGAACGTTTAAGATCAGTAATGGTCAAGGGATATGTGAAAAATTGAAATATGAAAGTTATTTATGAATTTCGTTGAAATCGCAGGATAAATCTTATAAGCGGATCTCAGGGTAGATCAAGATAAAGTCAGAATTTAACAAAGTCGAAATTGTTAGATACATCTTACGTATATTTTTATGCGAAGTTTGTAAGGTCGTATGTGTATTTGTTACTTTTCCACGCAAAAAGTACTGATCGGATTTCGCTAAAGATAGTTTATGTCCTGGATTAACACATGGGATACTCGTTACCTTGATAAACGCGACCGTAGCGAGCAGAGCGAGTCACCGTCAGTACTCTGTTTGCTTTATCGCTAAATTAATTTTAGAAAAACACTTGTAAATACGTACGTACACGTACGTACACACACACACTCACACACCCAAGTACGCACACACAACAAACACATATACACGAATCAGAAAATATATCATAAAATAGTAGAAGAGGGTGGGGTAAAATAGGTAGCCCTGTAGTTCCGGGATCAGAATAGGGCTACGGTATCCCCTACCTGTCGTAAGAGGCGACTAAAAGTGGCTTCCGGGGTAGCAGGCGTCAAGAGTGGGAGCTCGAACCGTCCAGCCAGGCGACCCCGGGAAGGACAACGGTATGTGTGGTCGCAGAACGTCGTGAAACCAGATGGTGCGGTGGGCCCAGCCGCTCACCTGGGTGGAGCCCGACGGGGCAACGCGCTCGGAGGACTCCGGTTGCGTTCCTTTGGAGATCCCGGAGTCCCGGTCTTTGTAACGGCGGCCACCGGGGAGGTTTTAGTGCGGTAAAAATCCCACATAATCCGGCGTCGCTCCCACGGCGTCGGGTTTCTTTTGAACGTTTCTCCCCGAGAACGAGAACAAGAACAAAAAAAAGGGTAAAATAGTGTCTAAGTTCTACATGCGGGAAAACGAATATATCATAATATCATCTCATTACACAATAATAAACACAATCACAACGAAACGTGAATACTGTGGCGCCGCTCTCAATAAAATACGGAGTAAATATAAAAGCTATATTTATTCTGTCTATAATTATCCGCAGTGTTGTACATCTGTATCGATAAATTATGGTTATAAAATCTAAACATAACCAGAATTAGTGCTGTGCGGCTAGTTAATTCACTTTGACTCACGATCTTTTTATATTTCGGTAACGTCATTTTGAATGAATTGTAAGGTATTAATAAAAAAGTTTATTTATCGCGTTAGTGTTGTACGTAAAAAAAAATCGATATCGATATGTAACTGCCTGTATTCAAAATGAATTCATTTTATTTCTGTCTCATTACATAAATATTGGTTCAATTTAAGGAGTATTGTAAGGCTCTCTCTATTGCTATTTTCCTTATAAAAGGACAAAAATATTTTACGAGGCTTTACGTAGTTTCCATATATAGAATAAATGTAAGTTTTTCTTGCCACACTTTTCAACTCAGACCACAGTAGCACTTAACTTATTAGGCAGAAACAGGTAACGCGAGGGTGCCTTTAAAGTCGAACACTAGTCGGGTGCTATGTTTAATTGCGTTGCGATGGTGTTTTCGGAGTCGAAAAACATTTGGGTTCTACCTTTCATTTCGTTGTATCCCTAGTACTTACGAAACAAAATCGTCATTTTTGGTAAATCCTTTCGTTTTCATCTCGATCACGATTACTAGGCGCATCATGTACGAGGTTAGCGGATCAACCGCTTGCAAAACGCCAATGTCACGTCGTGTCACTAGAGGATGAATCACGCAGAAAAACAACGAGGAACTACGCCATTTGAATATTAACGATGTACATTTAAATGCCATTGTATACTTGTGTAATAGACCATGCATACATTACATTGAGATCATCATACTTATATATGGTTGCGTGTAATGGAAGTGTTTAATTGTGTACAATAATTATGAATACACTACAAAGATGCACGACAAGACACTTGAGAATAATAATGATAATTAATATCAAACTAGTTTTGGAGTTTACTCCTTAAGAATCGATTTTCATATAAGGCGCCCGGTTTGAATAAAATGTGAGGAGTAAAATCTAGTGATCGAATGACTTCGTTACGTTTTTGGTGCGCACCTTTCTCTTATTTATCTGTCCCATAGATGGCGCTGTTTACAACAATTGAATATTACTTCAAGTTTTCACATACATTTGTTTACAGCATGAAGCTTCTATCTGATTGAAATTTTGCAACAGTAATTCATTTATTACACATTGTGTTGAATTGAACATATTAATTCAAATTCATTAGCTCGTACATTCTTCTTTCTCCTTCCTAAAATAAGTAGATGAAAGATTGAGGTTTGTGCGATTTCTTACAAACGCTTACAAGTACCTACTCAATAATTGTTTAATCAAATAAGTGGGTATCTTTTAACGTAGGCGGATATAAAACAGAATTGACTATTCCTCTAAAATCAGTTTAATGACCGAAAATCGTAATTTGCGTCATTCCTTATATTAGACATAAGGCATTTAAACTAAAAGCATGAAAAAAAACGTGTACGCTCGTTCACTAAAGAAAGGAAGCAATTATATTATTTACTTTCACACAAACACCGCAGTTTCGCTAATGACACGTCGTTAGGAGCAAATATTTCATAGCTGTGTATGAATGCAGAGCGATTATATTGGTAGCTGACGAATGCTGTCCATACACGGCAAACGATAATTGCAATATCATTAAAAGAGAAAGCATAATAATACTGAGATGAGTCAAATTAGAAAAATCATGTTTAATATTTAACATACCATAGTACCCATTATATTTGGAAAATTTTGCACTAATTAAGAACGTTTAATGAAAACAGTCTCCACGAACTGCAATAGTAGCACTGTTTGCATTGTTAACTATGCATCAGACTTACCCCGAATTTCAGCACAAACCTTTATCTAGAATTTCGACGTTAAAACAATATTATGCTCATTTACACAATATAATATGTCTAAAACTCCCTTTTAAAACATATTTCTCTTTAACTGCGCAAATATCTCTGCAAAAATCTTAAAAACGGCTCAATTACATTTCCCATCAAACAAATCACTGGAATCCCTGTAACATCGAATTTAAGATCTGAAGCTCAACTGTAAATTTTACTACTAAGACCTTGTTTAGGAATTAATACTACTATTAATACATCAACTATACACAATAATTTAATAATTTTATCGACAAGAATAGCATCACTATCGCAGATACACTCGAGTGATTCAGTCCCACGTTGTGTATCTGCGTCGAACGATCAAACAGTTCGAATATAGACCGCGACCTTCAACTGAGTCGAAGCCTCTGATCTGATCGAAGGGTTTGTGTTTGTAACCGTTTGTGATTTGTGAATAAACTAATTTTCTTGATAAAAGGTTAGGTGTTTAATGTATTGAGAACAGCAAAACTAATTCTGATTTTAAAGGGTACAGATTCAGTCAAAGGAACTAATCCTTTCCAACCGAATGAGTAAGTTCATTCCTCTCATAAAAGCAACGATAAATAATAATAATTGAGCTTAGTGTGGACAATTAACTTGAAATTTATGACAAGAGAACATTATGACTTGCTCCCTGTCATCCTTGTATGATGCGAGGCATTCCAAATTAGGCATTATGAGTAGCAACTAGATCAACCTCCAGTAACACTAATCCTATTTTTAGTTGATTACAGATGTCCATAGGCGCCAGTAACCACTTAACATTTGGGGGTCATATATGTTCATTTGCTACGCTGATTTCATCATAAACATATTATAATTCTACTAAATTGCTATATTTATTCCAAATACGGATCACGACCTTTGATTAGCTAAAGTTCTAGGTGAACGGGCATTCCAATAGTTAAAATACAGTTTATTTCCTACCATGACTAAACGAGTACGTAATAAAATAAATCAAAGGTATTCAAGTCACCTTCGTCCAATGATTACATATTTGTGTTCGTGATATTTGAACAATAGCTATTATTAATATATAAAAATAGCTATTTCCTACTGAATTATACAGTCCTAATCTGCTGGGTTGAAATGCGGCCTTTGCGTGCTGAGAATCCAGGGTGAGAACAGTTTTCTGGAACCTGGAATTTCCAAATGAATAGACACTCGTTCGCACATAAGCTCGAAAAGTCTGCCTGTCCAGACGAACAGGCAGCTTTTCGAACTTATGTGCGTATCGTAAATATATATATATATTTATATATTAATATTATAAAGCTGAAGAGTTTGTTTGTTTGTTTGAACGCGCTAATCTCAGGAACTACTGGTCCGATTTGAAAAATTCTTTCGGTGTTAGATAGCCCATTTATGGAGGAAGGCTATAGGCTATATATCATCACGCTAAGACCAGCAGGGGCGGAGCACCAATGAAGAATGTTTCAATATCGGGGTTTTTTTTTTCTAATGAGAGCTTCCGCTGCATGCGCTGCGTAAACGGTTAAAGTTTCGTAAAAAATATGTATGACAGAATTGATCCCCTTTAAAAGTTCTAAGAAAAAGTCAGCGACAGTAGATTATTAAAGATATAAAATTTCGGTTAATGTATGCCACGTTACATTTCTTTTAAACGCGGGTGAAACCACGTGCTCAGCTAGTTATTAATATAAATACAAAGTGTTATAACATACTACAAGCGAGTAAGTTAAAATGTGTCCCTGTATCTTATTATTATCTTAAAGGTGAGTTTCCGAGAAAGGATGGATGTAAGTTACTTTACTACCACTGCTAATTTTGTTGGTAAAAACTACCAATCGAATTTCGGTTAAATTTGGCACAAAGATATTTTATGTCCTGTATATGTGATACAGGACATAAAATATTATAGATATTCTTCCTTCCTTCCTGATAGATATGATCCAAGTGAGCGGCGGCACGGGAAAAAGCTAATTATCAATATTCCTGCGAATATTTGCTTACTTTTAAACGATCTTTAAAAAAATTAACATTTTTAGGATCTACTTAAATGGGATACTCATAAGTTACGTTTAACATTAAAAATATTTGTATTCTAGCGATTGAGCGAGTGTTGAGCAAAATCGTAAGGTCGTAACGTGAACAAATCCACATCATAGATAACACGGCAATAAAGAATTGCAATACTTGCACGATACTATCGTGCAAGTATTAATTGACCGATAACACTCAACAATATTTACAAACGGTTGAGTCACTTTGTTTTTTTATAAAACAGAATCAGTAAGCGGGAAAAAATAGTTTTGGTAGTTTATTCTATGTTTTATAATGTTACAATTCGTCCCCCTCTTCTATTCACAGTAACCATATTTGAAAATTATATTGCCTTCGTTTATAAAATTACTACTTTTACTTGCCTTGCCTACTATGAGAATTAAGATGAATCCAGCGACATCTTCAATGTTTAAATCCGTCAAGCCCTTTAGGCTGTAGAACGTTCCAAAGAAATCGACATGGATATACATACGCTCGAAAATCATCACCCTCCTTCTGACGCAGTCAGGTAAAAAAATACGATAAATAACTAAAAAGTATAATATCCTAAGGAAGCTTACATTATGATAGAATAAAATGAGCTCGCGTGATGTTCCAGCCGAGTACCTACTGGCGTATTTCATTATCTCCAAGTCGGCTGTCGCGTGACGACTCGCCATTGAGATTGCTCGAAAGCTCAAGCTTTCAGCTAAATATATATAAAAAAGGCTAATTTTCTGATTCACGAAAGTACATTGTCTTCCTACGAAGCCTTTACATGTTTAAAGTAAAAAATCCTTCTTAATTCCTAAAGTTCTATAAAGGTTTTGATGTTGGGCAAATCATATACAAAAGTTTGCAAAAAAATCTTTGTATATGCTACTGATGTGTATCAACTCTCCCTGTAATACAGAACTGCAAGAAAGATACGAAGGACAGCCATGCTGCCACAATGAAATCCTTATTGATGGAAGTATATGGCCAACACATGTATATTTTTTAATTGCACATAAAGACTCTGATAAAGTTTAACGTTTTCCAATTATTAAAACCGGGGTCAACTTAACGTGCGTGGAAGCGTTTGAAATTTAGCCATTAAAGACCACACCTGACATCGTTTCGTTGTCGTTTAAATCAGTTATGAATTATGATTTATAAACAGGGCTTTTATGATTTATAAACCAAGGTAAATGAAATTAAATATTATAAATACGAAAATATACGGATTTATGTGTGTTTATTACACTTTCGCGAAAACACTTCTAGATTAACATTAGATTTGGATGAAACTTGGTACACTGATAATTAATAAGCCTGGATTAACACATAAGATACTTTTTTACCGTGGTACATGAATAAATTTATTTTAAACCGATTTTACGTACTTTAACTACTTATAAATTTAAACGCGACACATATTATCGCCTTCCACATATTATTTTTATTTCAATGTCATCTCTTCCGTGACTCATGGATATGATTCATTATAACCTACGTTTTGTCCGAAGTAGGTTTAGTACAAAAATATAATCAACGTATAACGTTATGATATACCGGTCTGACATGCAGTGGGTCCCGGGTTCGATCACCGGCCAGACAGACATCTGAATGATGAATATAGGTTTCTGTTCTGGGTCTGGGTGTTTGTGTATTCGTCCTTGTGTGTCCATGGCACCCACGACACAGGAGAAAATCCTTCTGTGGGGCTAAGAGTGTAGAAAGCGTTTATATTTATGTTTATAAAGATATATTTTATGTTTATAGGTTTTGTGATATATATTAACAGTATTGAGTTTAATTACATAGTGTTTGAATAAGAAGGATTTAGGGTGGATCATATTACTCACGCTAGCCTTATTGAGAACATTAGGGAGAGAACTTGTAGATAGTAAAGCTTTCCTCACGTTATTCTTAGCGATAGTTATGTAAATTATAATTATTTTCAAATATTCAAGCGTTATTGGAATTAGAACCCTAGAGCCTCTCGTGGGATTTTATACATTATTGTGTTTATCATAGTTCAAAACTGAATCGAGTATGAATATTAGAATTTTGCTTTTAATCTCGTACGTCTCGTGACATGCAAGAACCCAAGCGACATTACATAGACTTATCGGAAAGATTTGAGACGAACTACCATATGAAATCGCGAGATCATTCTCTAATCAACCAGTGCAAAGAATCATACCATCCTTCGTAGAGACAAAATTTACTGTGGCGACCTCCCGCAACTCATCAAGAGATGGCGCCACTGTACTCTGAACCACGCTATCGAAGTTTTCTCAACATGCTGCATATATACAAGTTTCGAAAAGCCCTTCGAAGCACGGCTGCTCGCCAGGCATGATCGCCTGGTGGGAGATCTCCCATTGACAAAATATAAAATGAAAGATAAAACAAAATTGTGAATCAATGTAAAAAAAAAACAAAAAGCAAAAATGAACCCTAGACTTCTAACCTGACGGTCAATTTACCTAACACTATGCTTACAACGTCCACGATCTATAATAATACATTAAAACTGTACTCCCAAAAGTTCCACGATTCTTCTCAATTCCAAAAATAGTATAAATAATAATAGGTAACAGTATCCCTTATCTATTTTGGTTAACCTGCACGGTTCATATCAACTATTTTCGACTCTTCACCATAGATTATTTACCTTGGCTTTTCAGTGCATCATTCTTCCAATGTACTGTTATTTTCTTAAGTGGTGTATATCAATCATCTGTCATCAGGCATCACTAGCAATATTCCTAAAAAAATCTGATCTACTTGTAAATAGTAGGCATTTAATAACAATGTCTAATATCATGATACACATGATATCGAAACATAATAACGCTTTTTTGATTTGTCATTTCGTTTCCAGAGCTATCCAGCAGACTAAACGTATGTTAACGTTTAGTCTTAGAAACTATGCTTTATTTCTATATATGTTTCCAATCAAAATTAAGATCTTTAGACACTCCATAAAACGTATAACAATACACCGTAAAAAATAAATTTCACGAAGGTTTTTAGATACGGTGAGAACTCGTGTCCGACTCTACACGAAATCTCACCGTATCTAAGACGATACTATACCTCCGGGCTAATATCATGAGCTACGAAAGTAAATACTTATTCAGCATATCAGAACCTCAAAGCTCCACGGGTGTTCGCCATAGCTGCGACCTCGTGACTGATCGCCCAGTCAAAGGTGACGATACTACTATCAAATAAACCTTAAGAACATACCTTTAAGGGTGTTATTCGTATCCAAAGTAAACTAACCTCCAGTAAATAAATAGTGATAATGAAATCTGAGTCTTATTACCGTTAAAATAGTACTCGTGTGGGGTAATGGTGTTTTGATTTTGCAACTGTTAGAATACTCGGGGATAGTATGACATAGTGGTTCTCAAATTTAAAATGGAAATTTTAAACAGGTTAATCAAACAGGACAGAAATGAGAATGGAAAAAATTAAAGAGTGTGAAAGGTACTTTTGAATTTTAGATATTAGAAATAGAGAACAATTTTATCTGAGGCTCTTAACACCCTCCTGTGGGCTTCCAGATCTTACAAAGAAACGGCCTCGCCAACTTTGGGAAGGACTGTTGTAGCACGTGCAGTTAAGATTGTCAAGTAAATGATAAAATATATTTGTAATAAGGTACGTTGACAAAAACAAATTGCAATAATTGCTATGAGACGAAGAGAAACATTTATTTGCAACAAATAAATATGGAACAGTACCTAAGTCATAATGTACTCCACGATATTTTATGCACATAAACAAAGATTAGATAAGATATAAAGCGCTTTACCAATGCCAAAATAATATGGTCTCTGATTCGATTTTGTTTTGTTATTGAATACTTTAAAAAAATAACATCGTACTTTTACGCGATTGTTTAGATAGAGATTTTCAGAATAAAACAATGGAAATTTTTGAAACGGTCCTGCTCTTCGTATTTGACAATTATTTGAAATTGGAATATAACTTTTTTTTATTAAATGCGATTTCGTGCGTCTGACGTTGACGTAGAGTCCGGGCATTTCGTTTCACGATTGCGTAGATTCCGGGCGTACACACACGTACGATGCGTGTACTTATGCGTATGTTTTAAACATGTAAGTATAGAATCATATTTTACCTGTAAATCTGAACACAAAGCTGCATCTCCCAATTTTTACTACCTGTTTTCTATTTTAACGAAAATTAAATGTTCGTTTATTAAAGTACATTTGAATACAACTTACATGTTTTTTGGCGCATCAAATTAAGTTTTTTATGTTACTTTTTTATAAATTCCGTTCATTAAAGCATTTAGCATCGTGATCGCGATCTAACGGTGTGCCGATGTCATGGACAGATTATAATCTCCGTGGATTAAAGAGCCAAATCAAGTACAGTTAATAAAAATTATATACCAATGAGATACAATAAGAGGTATAAGTAAGAGACTTGAATACATAAAAGAATCACCACTTGGTTTAACGGTAGGCAAATACATCGTGATTAAACCTGGTTACTGAGTTTTCAAGCAGTCATTAAGATTTATACTAAATCTAACCTAGCTTCTACTTGAGTGAGAAAACATGAACTTTGCAGTCGGACCGTTACGGGTCGATTTAGAAGATGGTGGACCAATACGGTCCTAATTCCAAATATCTCCCGCTGAATGGATTTCCCGTGCAATACCAATATATGTAGGTATATCATGCATGGGGAACTGAGCCGGCAAGCTCACCCTTCCATCTTAACACAAGCTTGCTTGCAAACAAAATTGCTTCTTGCTAGAAATAGTTATGGTGGTTGTACATCCCAGGTTGAAGAACCTTCGTTCTACCACCTGACAAGTACTACCTTCTAAACCCTAGCATTCGATAAGGCCGTCAGATAGACTTATGTCAGAACTGGATTTCTCTTTTAAAAAGACATCGAAAAAGGACTAACATTATAATAAGCAATAAGGACTCATCACGATTAGTCATAAGGAAGGAAACGCAAGGTTTGAAACTCGTAAAGTAATTTCAAAATTGGCCGTGACTATCCTAAGCGTATCACAGGAATGACTAGGAATGATTAAGCTGTCTTATTCACGGTAATCGTCGCCAACCTATCACTGTCCCACTGCTGGGCACGGCTCTTCTCCCAGAACGAGAGTTTTCAGGCGATAGTCCACCGCGCTGCCCAAGTGTGAATTGATAGACTTCACAAACCTTTGAGAACTTTTTTGAGAATCTGTGGTGGCCTGGGATTCAAACCTCGGACCCTCGATTGACAGGCCGAGTTTCAAACAACAGGCGTACATAGTAAATAAAACTTTTAATAATGTGATGGGCGCAGCCGTGTACTTAGGTACACGGCAGCTGCCATCACATTCCTTGATACCAAAAAATATACAAATGGTACGATGTCACGTGTTGATATCATTTGAGTAGACAAGAATGCGCATACAAAGGATGTCCGCTGTGACGTAACGGAACGCAGAAATATTTTGATGTACTTCATACAGAATGTTTAATTTTAATAAATTCATGGCGGCAAATAATCAGATATTTTTTAAAAGATTGAAGTGGTAAGTGAGCATGCAGTCAACTTGATGGTAAATAGTCACTGCAGCACATGGACATCTGTAAAAAACTTCATAAATAACAGGGATTCTGAACTATGCGAAAGTACAAAAACAGGGGTTCTATCTGAACTATCTGAATACTAATGTATCGCTTTCCCCCGAGGACTACGGTAGTCTTTTGAAAGAGAGCTGGCATCTACACCCTGCGCATGAACTGATTTACGTTAGTCACATGGGTGGCATCGGTACCTCTCCGGTCGGATCGTACTAGTTCTATCACCTTGCGAATTTAATTTAGTTAGCAGCATGGACTATGGCTACCAGGCTGATTATACCTTTCCCATTTTGTCTAGGGTCCTGTGCCTAGGAAGAGTTTAGAGTTATATATAGGTATATTGATGCAACCGGGCAATGCACTCTCATACAGATTCAAGTTCATCACGCGTTGTGTATTGGCTCAGTGCCCTCTTGATTGCTGGCCAACTTTAAACTTTTATCTATAGAATTGCAGTATAATTCGAAACGATTTATCAAAGAATACCCAACTTTTAGTCTTGTGTATTTTGTCATCTTTCATTTATTTATCAAACATGTTTCTATAGATTCCAAGGTAAGTGCCTCTTTTTTTAATCAGATTGAAATAGCGAACGAGCATGCATGTCTATCTGATGGTAAGTGGTTACACCCATGACACCTGAAAGCTTCATATAGAAGAGGGGTTCTATCTAAGTCGATCAGAGATGCGTCACTACTTCCGAGGACTAAAATGATCGCCTTATAAGAGAGTGCGTCGGCAACCTTGTATCAATTTGTATGCCAATTTGGCGAAACATGTATGCTCTATTACGTAAAATCTTGTTGTAACTACCTTTGTTTGTTACCTTTCAAGTGAATATTGAAATGATTATAATTATTATAATTGTTCAATACTTCTTTGAATACAATATTTGATGTAGTGTTCTCTTGCACCGTAACGCAAGAACTGTTTTACGCTAAAATTGGTGTGATACCTCCAGGTCGAACTACACTGGTTCTACGATCTTATAAAAGCCACCACTTTCAAATGTTTTATAGTTTGTTGAAAATTGAATTGAATTTATTGTGAGCCGATCTGTTGATATTCTCATGCAAGTTGAAGTTCTAGTTCTCAAAGATCATTTTAGTCGTAAAGAGTATGATTACTCCAAGCACACTGCTGTATTCTAGTTTGAAGGGTAAGGGGTAAGCTTGAAGGGTAAGGTAACATTGTACGTATAAGTGAAACGTCCCTTGACTGACCTTATGTATATAATTTAATCTTATTTGATGTTGATGGGGACCATGGCCCGCATTTACTTTATGGTGATCTACATGCTCATTTGCGACTTAAGTCATAATATGAACATGGAAGTTTCAAAAAGAAAAATATTCATCACTTTCTAAAAACTTGGTAGAAGACCTTAATATTTCCGGTCACGGAAAGAAAGGTTCCAACGATTTTCTTTAATTAAACGTCAAAGGCATTTGACTAAGATCTCTTGAAACGCAATCAATTCGAGCACGATGCCTGAGAATAAATAAGAGCCTTCGTTAATTATTCTGAAGTAACACTGACAAAGGGCTGAAGTTCTAACAAGCCTTCCGACATAACATGACGATATAAAATTAATGAGAGCATTTTAGGTCGTTTTTAATAGCGTTTCATGTAACTTAATTTCTAAGGTTTTACAAAAATACTTACTAAATTTTAAAGCATCAAGTGGACTGTTAGCTTTTTTATTACTTCTACATTTAAAAAGAATCAAGGTTCACAAAGGTTTGTGCTTAATTGAACAATACATACTAAAATAATAAATAATATTAAATCTGTTCGGAGCAAAACAACGCAAAAAAAACATCATACAATATGACAACAATAACTCACTAACATAACAAGTCCAATCCAAAAGGAACATCGTTACAAACACAAATATACTCGAAGACTAAAATACCGCAGATAGCTTCCACGGAACGTAATTAAGCAACAGACGAACACAGATACATTATTTATAGCTTAGATAGTACGAGCGTCATGTGCAAGCAATTGATCCATCTTAATCGTTAGCGCAAAGCCCACACCCACTGGTTCTTTATCGTGGTACGACACAAAATCACCTGTAAGTGTCTTGGTGCAAGGTTGGTATCGCTCAATGGTGTATCGGTGTGGAACTGGAAATGGGTAGCCAGTGTTGCGCCCGCAGCGGCTCCAGCTCACGCTATGTTAACTTGATTTTCTGCTTACTAGTCAACATCGCATGTTTAAAATAGGCAGAGAGCTGAAATTGATATTTTGGAGAATTTTTCGTTTATGTAATAAAAATGTGAATAAATAAATTGCAAATAAACGTGTAGCGAATTTGAACAAGTTAGTAATGATTTTCTGCGAATGGCATGCGTTCAGAATAGTCAGAGAGTTGATGTGATATTTATGGGTAAATTACGTTTTATTTTTAAATTCCATGAAACTGAAACACTCCAAAATAAAAAAATAAAAAAACATAAAAACAAATGAGCTTGCAGTCAAAACAACCAAGCAAGAACATCGGAAGAGCTACCTGAAGTCGCCTACAAACGCATAGTACACTAAATTTATGGGATATTCATCACATTATTTTAGATTTTTTGTTTCTTTAAACAATAAAAAATCCGTACTTATGTCAAAAAAAAATAAACATAACTGCATTACTTCATGGATGTACAGTAAAAATACTTTATATCAAGAACCTCTTTTAATTCCTCCCCGGCTCTTGGACTATTACGCCTTATAAGTACAACGGTATTTCTTATTCATTATTGATAAGGACGGTCATAAGGAAGTTTAGTTTGTTATCATACTTATTATCTAATGAGTGTATGTATACTTTTATGGTTTCTCACACATTTGATTTCACAAAGTTTCATATCCGAATGAAGCATAAAATTTATTTACACGTTTTGCAAGTAGGTTATCTTAATGATCTTGGTATGAAATATAATCAAATCAAAACATTTTTTGAGTTCGTATTATTTTCTTCGTTACGTTAAAATATAGACTAAGAAGATGACAACCATAAAACTTCGGAGGAGATTTAGAATTCTTTATTAAAAATAGCCTGTTTCTATATCTAAGAAAAGGGAAACCGTGAAACTTTCGACGGAGACAGTAAATTTTGGATTTCAAAATTACAAATAACAGAAACCTACCACGGTATCCATTTGCAATTCGTCCATGTATTCAATCTTATCACTGCCTCAAAACATCGCATACGTTCTGTCGATTTCTGTGAGCGAACTCAGTGTAAACAGGTAAGATAGCGAGAACCCACGGGCGCCGGCTATTATTCAATAATATCAACTTGTTTACCTTCCACGGCTACGGAGCCGGTAAAACGCGCACTTGATTCACTTTACTCAAATAATGAATAGTGGACTCTTGAATTTTGAAAAAAAAAACCTGGGTCTATAAAAAAGTAAATGAAACAAGTATCTGTATTTGACGACCCACGTGGTGAAGCGATCACCATACTGGTCTGACACACAGTGGGTCCCGGGTTCGATCCCCGGCCAGATAGACTTCTGAATGATGAGTTTAGATTTCTGTTCTAGGTCTGGGTATTTGTGTATTCATCTTTGTGTGTCCATGGCACCCACGACACAGGAGAAAATCCTACTGTGGGGCTATGAGTGTAGAAAGCGTTTAATTATTTTTTTAGAAAGCGTTTTAATCTGTAAAGATTTGAAATGATCTGTATTCTATGGAGTGCCTAAGTAGTTGTCATTAGGTGCTCATTAGTGCTTACAGTGGTGGTTTGCTTTTATCCTGGAAGATAACTGCAAAGTTGCATTAAATGCAGTTTTATGTAGCTGACATAATTGCACTTAACTGCTAGCAGTTTGCGCAGTTCTTTATCTTACCTATTTGCTGCATCAGTATTCTAAGCTCAATTTGAAGAGCCCTCTGATCTTCCCAAATCGTATAATTTTTTTTATAAACTGATACATTTATCTTCAGATCTCTGCTCCGCGAAAAAACGCGAATAAATAATCCCATTCTGTGTGTTTCATAATCATGTGGCAGTGTAAGACAATAAACCTGTGACAGAGCTTTTTATTTGTGCCTTATATATAATCCTTACAATGGTTCTCTCGAAAATTCATTCAAAATAAACTTTTGTTACAACGCCCTTCTGTTTAAATTATTTCGGCACCATAATATTTCCTAAAAATGCATGCAGTGTGGCTATGTAGACTGTAGACCCTAAAACGCCATCGCACATGAATAGCACACGTAAATCAATATACTTACTTATAAATTGCTACAACGGTATATATTTAACAATGATGTTACTGTAATTAACATTATTGCGGGATAAATCATTTCAAAGAAAACATTTCCAGCTTTCTTTCAATCCACCGGATTGCCCATCTGGTGATAGACACGCAATCCCATTACCGCCTCCCACTTACTATTTATATCAGTCCTCCTCAAGACATTATATATTTAAAAATACGAGTTAAAAATACTGTACCGTAGATTTTTAATACATCTCTATAAGATGTAAGATTTCCCAGGTCGAAATTAGATAGAATTAAATGAAGTAAACTCTAGTCCCTTAACGTTAAAGCTAGAGAAAATTAAAATTAACCAATTACAGAGGCGTGCCTAGGATTCGAATACTGAAATACAAACGAGAGTAAATCGAAGCGAGAGCAACCAAATATAAAACCAAATAGGCTTTCCCACTTGACTAATGACTAGATTAGACGCAGTTAACACGAAACCCCGTGCCAGCTAGGTACACACATGCGCACACACGCTCGCTAATTCGGTGTAACGAACAACAAACAAAGCACACCAATGCCCGCTGCTCTCGATTTATACAAAGCTGTACATTGTCATTCGCGACAGTTCCGCGCCGACACCGGAAACATACGCGACGCACACATGCTGTCAATAGATACTGAACTAAATGATATCTTTGTTACATATGAACATGTAATAAATCATCAGTATCGTAAAATTATAATTGAATATGTTGGTGTTGCATCTATGTACATATTGATACACAAGGTGGTAGAACGTGTACAGTTCCAGTGGGTAGTTATCACCGCCTTTATTTCTATCGTGAAGCGGTTCCTACGATTCGGTGGAACCACTTCCGGTCGCCGGCTCACTTTCATATGAGACAAACTTCATAGGCCTCGGGTGTAGCAACGCATCTGTAATAAAATTTAGATAATGTTAGCTGATACCCGCGGCTCCGCTCGCTACGGTTACGTTTAGCGCGATAAGTGGTATCCCATGTGTTACTGTAGGTCAAAATCTACATGAATTTGCATATGAGCGGTTGTGATCACTTAACATCATGTGGACAGCACTCTCCGGTCAGAAATAATCGTTCCACCTTTCAACCGGAGCTAATATGAGGCGTTCAAAGTTCTAAGTTCCGAATTCAAAGCAAGCCCTTCAAACCGAAATACAGGAACACCGAAGTAATAGAGCAACAAAAGGTAGTAGTGGTGATGATACTCACAAGCAAACCATGAGTAATTTGGTGACTGACATAATTATTGGAGACAAACGTCAGTTCTGAGTACTTGCATATACATATGGTTCCTCGTACGTGTTTTAAGTATAGTTAGTTGTTCAAACAGTCATTCGGAACGCCGGAAGCACGGACGACAGCACACATGACACTGCGGGTTCACATCCCGGCCATCGTGAAACTAAATGGTGGCATTATCCATTACCGATGTCTTAAGCTACATTCACATCTGTAGACACTACGTGACAAACAATGTGTAAACGCAAGACTGCATGCGCACGCGTGTTACAATCGTTTCGTCATTTTCGATGTGAAACATCTGAAGGCGCACGTATACCTGATTTTTGGCGTGGCGATCGCCGCACCGTACTTATTTTAGCGCCATCTGTAATACATTTTTGGAAATATTAAGTATCGACTAAAGCTAAGCGGGCTGCGGTGTTAGTTCGACTTAGTGCGGGGTACTTTTCGTAGATAGCGTTATTTTCATTATACTACATATTTAGTTCCTGTCGCAATCTTGTCTATTATGCATATTACTTGTACGAACACGATATTTCAAATCTGCCAGGTATCTCGTGACGACTAGTTTTTTCAATAGAAGAACTGGCTGACTGAACTGTCATTGTAATATAATGTACAAATGTAAAAGATATTTACCATCCTCACTATTAAGTGGGTGGGGAAAAACTTGCAGCGACGGCGTACCTACCTTCCTATCTTCTTTATTAGCCGATCCGAAATTACACCGGCTCCGTACTTGCACTGACATCGTCATCAGTGGGTGCATAATTATTGAAATGAAATGTCTTCATTCTGAATAGGCGTACGCGGGCACTTACAAATTGTCAGGAACAATATTCTATGATATTGCACTGGAAGCTGTTCGTTGGCACGGCCCGATACCTACATGTTGTCGGCAGCAAATCTTCCACTGGTGTCATACCCACATCGTATGCATACAGGTGATTTAGGATTATTCGTATCGTACCAGTAATGTACGTTCATTTTAAATCATAAGTTTAATGTCCGTAATCATATTCAAATGTATCCGCCATGAAAGGTGTTTGTGGACGTGAATGAGAAAAGAGCTTTATATTCAAAGTGTAACTTAATTACGACTTTATATTACTGTCTTTGTGAAGAACAGTAAAAGGAAGTGTCTGCAACAAAGACTAAAACAGACTTTGTATTGTAATCTGTTATAAGTTTAGAATTATATGTTTGTTACGATATACGAATCCTTTGTCCTTCTTCATTGCATACATTATTCAATATTACTGTTATTCCATGTAGTATATACTATATTTACTCCTTACATTCTAGTAACCATTTCTATCGTCAATTGTGAATTTTGGCTCTACTTATGTACAACCGCAAGTACAACGTGTTGTAGACATAAATGGTCGTAACATTCAAGTGACAAGATCAGATAAACGGTGGCCCATTTAATATAATTCGCATTGGTTTACTTATTTAGCAACGTTTCTACAAATGGACTCAGGCAACGTAAATCTTGTATTAAATTCATCAACGCATATGCATCTACCAGAAAAGAACATAAAATTTAATAATGCCGTGTTTACCAACGATATTAAGTGATTATTTTTTAGGAGCGATAGAGGTTGTGTTAGAAATCGTACAGTCATTACCACCTTTGACCCATTTGACGACCCGCGTGGACACATTTGACGACNNCCGGCCAGACAGACATCTGAATGATGAGTTTAGATTTCTGTTCTGGGTCTGGGTGTTTGTGTGTTCGTCTTTGTGTCCATGGCACCCACGACACAGGAGAAAACCCTACTAAATCCTACTGTGGGGCTATGAGTGTAGAAAGCGTGTATTATATATTACCACCAATGTCGCTCTGTTCTGTTCTGTCAGCCTTTAACAGTTTACTGCTGGACATAGGCTTAAGCTGCGCCATTCCGACCAGATCAGAGCCCTCTGAATTTAATTCCATTATTCTGAATGTTGCTCTATTTTTACCCGACTACGGCGAAGCAAAAGGAGGGTTATGATTTTGACCTGTATGTACATATGTGGGTATGGATGTTCATCTGTTCCCTCATAACTTCTAAACTAGTTATCATAATTAGACAAATAAGGTGTCGTTAGAAGCCTCTTCATTGTCCGCTGGTTATAGATTGCAGGACGTTACCTTAAATTGACTACAGCGCTCTCTAGGAGACTTAAAGTAAAGAATTAAAAAGAATTGTTATGTGAAGTAAATGAAAAAAGCTTTCTTAGCACATTTCAAATATGTAAACATTACTAGCTATTGCTCACGGCCTTGCTTGCAATCCTAATTGCATGAATTTATAAAATCACGCATCAAATGTAAAGTACCAAAACTTATAAACCCTAACATTTAGTACTAAGAACCACACCAAAAAATTTCTTAATGCCCAACGAAGTGGGCACGGGTCTGGTAGTAATACCTTAAATATTACTACGGTTGCAAATGCAGTTTTCTTATTTGTATGGCAAATACAATTTACCAACATTTTCTTCAATAAAACTTTTGATTTTAATTTCCTTCATAACTAGATACGTACAAGCTAAAACCGCAGATGCGTCGATAACACCGACCATGTGGTCGCGGGTTCGACGCCCGTGCCGCCGTGTATGGACATAATGGCGCGATTGTCGCCCCGTTACACGCCCTCTATGGCATCCACTCCCATTATTTATGCTATCCTAGTAGTATATCGTATCAATTCTCTAAAGCATGAAAAATATCTTAGAAATATTAAAGAAATACATCATCAAATCATCGTTGATATGTCTTTATTTCAGTAGATCAACCGGTAGAATCTTTACCATCAGTGTTTTTAGTACGAGTCTATTACTTTTCTTCGAACGCCGTTTACGTTTTCAGCCACCATTGCAAATATGGTCGAAGGCATGACCGAAAACGGGAAAGCAAACGTGCAATGTGCCCACAACGTACTGTACAACTACAACGTGTGGTCCAAAACATAAACCATGGTTATTTTATTCGTACTTAAGGCACCTGTGCCTTTAGTACGAATGAAATAATCATTATTATGTTATTGTTAGGTTAGCTTAGGATTAGCCTACAATTCAACCAAATATGTACAATTGGTAATTTAAGGATAATTCATGTAACAGCAATAAAGTACGTAATCGATTTCTTACTTATTGATTTTATTATAGGTTGAAAATCCATTCAAAAATTTAACTTAAGTAGATGCTTATAGCAATATTCACTTCAATATGTTTATAAAAATGAAAAAGTATACTCTATACAGTGAAAACTTTAGCTTTCTATTTATTTGACTCAAAACTTATTTACACTGCAACAATACATTTTCGACACACACATGACTAACATGAAATCAAACTAAACAATGAACAAATAATCAAAGAAAGTGACTTCGGAGGAAATAAAAGAGAGCACTTTCATTAGAGACGCCCGCAGAGAACGTTATCCTGATAAGATGGTTATTTTAAGCTCGTAAGGACACAATGTGACGTCAATAGGACTAAAGCCGTATACTAACTTCCGATGCGTTCACTTTATCATCGTCTTCAAAGTCCCAGCTGCACGGGTTATTGCCTTAGAATGAAAATGGTTTAGGACTTAAGCTTTAAGCCTTATTTCATCAATAGCAACTAGCACTAGCACTTTTGGAGTAGTAAAACATACTGGTTATAGTTAGACCATATAAATATTTTTTGGAGCATTGAAACATACTTGTAGTTAGTAAATTTCTTAGAAACATTAACGTGGTAGATAATGTAAATAGAGAATCCTGAGTGATTCGTCTGCGAAGGCGACCGCCATACATATTTCTACCTTATAACAGCATTGTTAAACGCCACTGTATTTGGGTTTGGAGGGTGTGGTAAGAGAGACATATTTATTCAAAGGGGTTCCAACTTAGTCCTCAAAAGTAGCCCCGCGGTTTCATTCGCGGTAGAAAAGTAACATAATTTTAAATTTAATAACTTTTTATCCACTATCGATGGATTTTATTGTCAATGCATTAAATTAAATGAAGTAGTTTGGTTTAATTCGATGTCAAACACACAAATAAACAGATAGACATTCACAGTCCTCTAATTTTTTTGCAAATAAACGTATAAGATTCACAGACAAGCGGAGCTTTCATTTTTATTGTATGTATGGATTTAAAAAAATGTACTTTCATAACATCTCTCTCCATTTTGACCCCGCGTGGGACCGGTTAGAGTTCAAGAAAAATCCCAAAAATTTGTCCGTCAAATCGAGCAATGCGAAGGTCACCGCTTGCATTAACGATAAAATACGAAATATTAATAAATAAAAGGAAATATTAAACTGTTTTGCGGTCCTAGAACATTATCTGCCGAATTACTAGAGGGCTTCCTAATATTTCATATTTATTGCTTCATATTTTAGGCGAATTTCGCAGAAATTTCATTAGATTCTCAGTGAAATTTCATGGCCTTATAATACACACACACACATACATTTTTGTTTGTAATGCACAACACTGACGCTTGCAGTGGCAAACGAATGTCGCTTCAAGTTAACATTTCGTGGCCCACGTATTAGCGATACGATCCTTACGATTGCATCGATCCTAGGATCCCTATACTTCCCATTTAGCTCAATTTTTAGCCAGATTTTAATCAGATTGCCCGAGGTCTCCGATTCCATGCATCTAATATATTAAGATAAGATATAATCAAGGAAATGGAGACTATACCTTAAAGGAAATGGTTTCATCTGATAAGCTTAAGATTTCCGTGAGCTATTTAAATCTCTGAGAGTAAGATGGTGGATATCTCTAGCCGGATGTCCTAGACGGAAGAGGCAAGAAAACAGGGAAAACGATAAATCGTACGGACGATTGCAAAGTGTTATCTTTTGATCAACAATTTCATACACCGCACCAATACTTACATCGCTAAAGTCCGGTAAAATATTAGATTGATTTTAATCAACTATTAGATAATTTTTGAACAAGCATCATTAACAATAAGGGCATGTTGCACTAGTGCTGTACAATCGTATGTTTTGTTAGACTGTTCCTTACCACTACATCAAATCATGACTGTGTTATAAATGGATCATAGTGGATGAGGAAATGACTATATCTCATATATCTACAAATACGATACAAATTTATAAGATTTCTTTTACAGTACGAAAGTAGTAAATGGCGACTAGTAAGTTATGTATGTAATCAAACTCTGATAAAATTTAAGTCTTACCTAAGGTTGGCCACAGATTCGGTGCTACCCCTGAGCATTATGTTAAAAAGCCTCGCATAAATATGTCTTCCTTACTATAAACCTCATACCAAAACACACCAGCGTTTATCACTGCTGTTATTAAGCAGAAATAGGTGTAGCGACGGTGCCTCCGGAGTCGAACCACAAAGGGTCACCACCACCTTCAAACGATTACAATCATAAGGACAGTATCGTGAGCACAACAATCTATGAGATATATGATTTCATTGTGAGGAAGCAACACAGTCATTTACTTCATTCGATGACAGGAAACCAGTCCTAGCTGGAACAATTTCCAAACGGCCTACTCTACAATAATTTGAAGCGCACTCCATTGAGTCGCCGGGTGTAAAGTGGGTCGTAAAACAATTAATCCGACGCGAAATACAATCCAGCGAGGACCAGAGCCAGACTAATAAACGATGTCGAGTAACAAGTGACAAATTGGCAATAAGCTTTTTTGATGAATAAAGTTTATTTCAGTATGCTATGAAAATGTTGTTACGATTTATTATTCCACATATCGTAGAAGTGCCGAAGGTACAGATGTACATACATATGTGGACAGTAGGGTAAGGCAGGGCTAGTTGGGCATAGGGGCACGTTGGGCAATTGAAATATCTCGAAAACTATTCACCGCATGCGTAGGTATAGTAGAGTGAAAAGAAGAAGATATGGGAGGTGAATTATTCGCGTGTCCTTCTGTGGCCGTTTGACGAGCTAGTAAAGCACACGTGCGCATTGTTTATTTTGTGGCCAAAAAGTGAAAAACTCATTTGCCGTAAGTTTTCGTCTGTATTAGTACAATGTTATCTGTTTCCAGTCAGGTGAGTATTATTCTTCCATAAACTTACTGTGCTTTTGTTATGTATGGAGGTTCTAGGTGTAATTCTTACAGTTTTTTTGTAACCTCATTTTTTTTAAATTTCGGATTGGGATTAGTTGAGCATCACTTGCCTCAATTCCTACGACTTAGAAGAAAAGTAATTGACGTTTTTTCTTTTTTTTTTCGGATGCGGACATATAAAAGAAAGACTACAATAACTAGAAACAAGAACAGAAGAAAGAGGAAAGCTGCTATGCTAAAAGAATAGAACCTCAAAGCCAAATAACAGTGATAAAAAATAAAGAGTGTTTGTAAAAAAGGAAATCCAGTCAAGCGAAAGAAGTAACGATCACGATTATTCCTGTTTGATTTCTTACGAAGCCTATTCGGAAAGTTTACCAGGAGAAAATTGGTTCCAGTGTCAAGTTTGCAGGGAATGGGCACATACAAAGTGTTTGCCAGGTGCTGCTCTTACCTTCGTTTGTGTCAATTGCAACAGTGACAACCACGATTAAGTTTCTAAGATCTTCTTTTCCTCCTTAGATTATATATCTATGTTAAATATAACATAATATTACAGTTTGGTTTTTAACTGAAAAACTAAATCTAACTCTAATGTTAAACTTAGCATACGTTGATGTTTTTTTAATTCTATTCTCAGTTAATAATTAGAAGAGGAATATTTTAATATTTGTTTATTTGTCACGTAAAAGACTATAAATAAATACCTCATCTCTAGTTATCATATAATCCGTGGTTTGACTACACATTTTAAGTACTCAACTTGCCCCATACCCTTACTCAACTTACCTCACCCACGGATACGTTGAGCATGTGTGACTGTCTGCATTCTAATAGCTGTAGCTCTAAAATGTATGTTATTGGCAACAAATTACTATAGACTCTTTTGATATGGTTAAGTTACTAATCCATCAGATTACTAAACAATCCATTGAGGGTTATCGTTGAGGAGCTATAACAGCTCAAGATAAAAACTGCTCAACTAGCCCCGCCCTGACCTACACTAAAAATATTAAGACCTTAAGTACCCGAATGTTAAACGTCTACCCCAGTTAAGGAACAAGATCAATATATCAGTCAATAAACAGTTGCTAATTTTAGCAGCTTACCAGGGTGGTAGGAAGAGTACGGTTTGACTGGGAATGTTACTGCCACCACACCCATTGATAGCTTGAAGCAGTTCTCGCGTTTGTTTGGAAGCGTGTGGCTGCCGGCTCAGTTTTATACCAGGCGAACATCTTAATCCTCGGAAGAATCAACGTATGTGACTTCAGATAGAACCACTGTTCCATACGAAGTTGCTTAAACATGTCAGATAGATAGGTCAACGTACTATTACGTGAACTGCATGCTCATTTGTTTTTAATATTTTATAAAAGAAAAGTAGACCATTATTTACATATACTAGTTGCCCTTCGCCGCGGTCGAAATTCGACCGTAATTAAACCCAAATAAAAATTTACCTTTTTTTCTACTACAAAGTTTTACACGCATTTCCCTCTGTATATTAATTTTAAGATTATTTTTTAAATTGTTAAAATTAGATTTCATTGAGTATGCTGCATTTAAAAGCAATAACGCGTTATTTGACATTCACATCTGACATAATTATGACCATGTTCATATTGTAAGTAATTTATACAATTAAATCGTGTGTTTGTGTGTGTCAAATGCGTGGTTGTGTGTGTAATGTTTTATTTATTGAATTAATGTACTTTATAAGCATTATTATTGAAAAATATTAGCGTTCTGCACTTCTCCTACATATAAACTATAAGTGTAACAAATTTCATTTTTGTAAAAAGGGGTCTAAAATTTTGCTTTACGTATTAATTAATATAAAGATACTAAATATACGACTATCCAAATTGAACGTAAAATATATTTAACATTCAAAAGTCCCTGTCAATTGTTCATAAGAGGCAACAACCTCCTTGCCCGTTTGTCGCGTGTGTGGGAGCGTATGACACAATTTGCAAAAATGTGCGTGTAGGTGGACAATAATAATAACGGTGACAAATGATTAACGCCTTCAAGTCTAGGTATGGTCTAGGACTAGATTAGTAGATATATTAGACTTGATGAAATCATTTGCATTTTAAATTAATGTCGTGAGGATAATGCAACTTATAATAATTTTTACACTTGAGAACACTTCGTTGTTCAGAACGAGACACACATCGTAAGGTGGAGCGGTATGGGTCTCTGCCGCCCATGAACATTTTTGATCAACTCTAGGTAAGATTTGAGTTATACCTAAGGTAGAACTCTTATAATAACTATGTCTCTCTTTCTACACCCTTTACTACCAGAACACAGCGTTTAACAGTGCGTAAATAAGTATGGTCGTGATGCTTCTCAAGTCGATCTACTAATACTATCTCCTTCAGAAACTGAAGTACATATTACATATTATTATAACGTGCTTCTTTTAATGGTGAACATCTGTCTGTAATCAATCCCAGATAAGATCAAGAGTCCGATAATCCAGCAACGCTTAATACTGCTGTTATTTAGCAGAAATAAGTGTCACGGTGGTGTCTTCTGAGTCAAACAACAAAAGATTTCGACCATTTTCGTAAAACAATACCATTTTTTTATTTACAAAAAAAGGAACGACCGCACGCGCCAACAACGAGCGCTGCAGTCTGCGCTTACCTTTACGCAATATTAATAGCCGGAACGTTAAATAGAGCATAGATTAAGCCATTTAGTAGAACAATAGGCAAACAGACAGACAAACGTGACTAATCTACGGGGAACACGTAGCGACGTTCAATTGCCACATCTGGATGTACATAATTGGTCCACATAACGTGATGTTACGTTGCTAGAGCATATGTTAAAGAAGCTATATATACAAATATTCACGCGTATTTATATTACTATACATATGAAGATTATTTTCAAAGTATAAGAAAGACTGCATTTACCTATGAACTTCACGTTAATAGTTTGTGTAAAATAATTATTCTTGATACAAAGATGTTATACAACTACATATAGTCGTTATTTCGTTAAAATGGTAGGACATAATAATTTTTAAGCTAACAATGTTTAAGTACATTAGAATGTTTTAGTCAATCAGAATATATCATTAATTTGTTTGAATTGTTTTTATAGTATTTGTTTTGCAATACTTTTTAAACACAACAATTGTTGTACTGAAAACTTGACAATTTGAAACTGTATCATTTTTTAAAGGACGCACAGAATTAGACGCTACATCGGATTTATATTGTACATTTTCTACACTCATACATTTTTTACACTCGTAACCCCACAGTAGGATTTTCTCCTGTGTCGTGGGTGCCATGGACACACAAAGACGAATACACAAACACCCAGACCCAGAACAGAAA
>MOOZ01000705.1:246850-269447 GCA_002930495.1 Cecropterus lyciades | reverse complement strand
ACGTAATAAGTAAAGGATTACTTTCAATCCATCCAACACAAACTGATGTTACATATTTTAAAGCGCGGATGAAAAGTGGCTGAACTCTCTAATAAAACTAGAAATAAAACTGATAATTTTATTTCATTAACAATAACTAATAAAATAACCGAAAAATTCATCTTTAAGGCAGAGTCCGACCTCATTAAAATTGGTTAATCCGCTTGGGACCTACAATTCAGACAAGCAGACAAGTATGTACATAAACAAAGCCTACAAACTTAAAGCCCCCTTTCGCATCCGGGGTTAATAAAAATAAACATTCAAAACACGGCTACCTCATCAAAAATGAGATCGTTATCCTACACCCTGAATCCTTAAGTTCCTCGCATCCCCGCTCCCGCTTATTCCCTTACATTGAGCCTCCAAGGATCCCTCGCGGGGTTGACGCCCCGTTGAGTGGGCGCTGAAAACTGAGCTTTCAGCTGGGACTTCGTTAGGGCCGCGGCTTTTTGTATACCGCTCCACTGAGCCGCCCTCATTATCCTGCCTTCATTTGAAAATTGCTCTTTATATTTCAAGGTTTAATGGAGATTTACCTAAGAGTATTAAGAGAAGGACTAATTACAATAAAAGTGTCTTCGTTTAAAAATGTTGGCATATTTTTATCTTTAGTTATAGTCCAATCTCACTGTTGTGCGTGGATTGCCTATGAGAATAAGTAATCTTTAGACGAGGGATTACTGCTAAGAGACGACAAACTATTTTGGCTAAGACCCCTGTGTAAAATGTGAACTAATCAGACCGCTAAAACAAATTACTTTAAAAAATCTTTCTCAGATTTTTTACTATTAATATAAAATAACTTTGTCTGATTGTCGGTTCCCAACGACGAACGGTTCCACGTTGGGAATCCCTGCTTTAGACCATGGAGCACCACGCCGGCAAAAAATCGTTATAAGGAGCAATAACTATACTAGCTTTATTAACCGACTTTTTGATTCATCTATTCCATTGCCAATAACAATCTTAATAGATAACACTCAACTAAATGTAGATGAGTCAAAGGGCGCAGATACCTCTGATCAGTACTCGAGTGTAGCCCGCACCACTTAATCAGTTTCATGCGATGAGTAACATAATTACGTTACTCATGTCTCGAGATCATATCAATCTGATGGAACGTGAGCTCATGTTTTATTTATACGAGCTAATCTCAGTCAAAGCAAGTAGTTACGTATAACTCGAAATCGACATACTATAAACCGATTTCAACTGCAAGAAGATTATTTACTTAAACAATCAAACAAAGTAGTAAACGAGCAACGAGCATGCCGTCGATTTCATAGTATTGGTCAATACAATTAACGCGATAAGGATAAAAGTTCTATCTGACACTATTACGATGATGATACTGAGGACTATATTGTATGCTTCTTTCTAACCGCCTCAATATTGTAGTTTTGCATAGCATATCAGCGTTTAACACTGCTGATATAAAGCACAAAAATATGTGGTAGTGGAAGTGTCCGAAGTCGCACCACAAAAGGTTCAACAAACTTATAAACAAAATCCCTACAAAATCCTAAAGCACAAACACTTAGAACGGAGGTGGATGAAAACATAATTAAAACATATGACACATTACAGTGACAGCGACATGCACAAGCTCGCACACGTGAGCAAAAAGGGAAAAATATATATGAAATGTCCAAAAGAAAATGTAGGACACAACTAACAAGGCACTTCTGTACTTGGGCAACGTATTAAAACAAACATAAACATGCTTGACATGAGATATATAATTAACATTTGGACTGTTTTTTATGGACCTTTTGATGGAAAAGGGCAAAAATTTTCCCAACTTATTCGTTGAAAAGTTACTTAGATGAGAAGGAATTACTAAGATCTTTCATCCCATGTTTTAGACAAGTCGACATACATATATAAATAGAAACGGTATGCACTGCGGTCCTTGCACTGACATTATAAGCCTCGACACGACACTGTCTCGCTGTAACCACAATCCATGTAAATGGATCAAGTATCGGCGAATCAGTAAATATCCTATGTAACGGTACTTAGGACTTGCGTGTTGTAGAATTTGTAGTGGGCAGTAGGTACTCGAACCGCTGTAGAAACGAAATACAAAGAGGAAAGTAAACTCACCCAAAGAGACAATTATGTTAATGAAGAGATACAAAAAGTGCCAAATAATGTTGAACATAAATCAACAAAGCTGAACCCGTCGCGCCGGCCGAGTTGACGTTCACGCGAGTCATGCGAGTGAGGATGGCGGTAAACAAACAAGCATACAAAAACGATGATAATGAAATCGCGTTCTGGACGTAACTGGGTCACCTCGGAGTTGGCCTGCGAGGCGGGCCGACGGATCCTGGCGCCACTTGCTTTGTGTTTCAATGGTTTTATGTTTATGTCCGTAATATAGGTAAATATCGGGTGACATAATTTGCTTATTATGGATGAATAAATCCACAAATATTATGGATGAATGTTTTCTTTCACGACTCCATAAATCATCACGTTACAAAAATAATAAGAAAGAAAACACTACCGAAGAACAGTTGAGTGTACAAACACGTCAAATCACTTAGGTCGGACCAAGTAGCTGATAAATGAAGATATCACATTTTGACGGTCATTATACTAAATAAATAACCGACCGGATAAATCAATTTCGACGGCTACACAATAAATATCAGCTAAAGCACATTTTAGCTGAATCCACGATAAGGTATCTAAGTACACCGCCATGACCTCGCAATCGTCGCAACCCGCAATGGCTGACCCACATCGTGGGCGGTTTTATCAAAGCTAAGCGCAATTAAACTTGAGAAAACGATAAAACGCCATTCGCATTGCAATTCAACTTATAAGGACCCAAGTGGAACTGGTTTAGACTTTAGTGTCAGGGACCATTAATGTTCAGACACTAATTTCGACTGTATACAAGTACATATTTACGACTCTTTATGAATACATTAAGATCTGCCTTTATTTCGACCATTTGAGCGTTATAAACGTTTTATGTCCAGCAGAATTTCCACTCCATCAAGCAACAATGAATTCGTCATATAAAATTGAAAGATTAATCGCCGTTCTTCAAGCAATATGTCCTTTTTTCTTTAAGTAAAAAATACTTGTTTAAAGACAGCTTGTGAAAGCACTAGGAATCACTATATTTTTAATTTATTTAAAAGATAAACTACTAAAAGTACTATCACAGTCTTAATCTCCGACAATTACATCAATCTTAACCGACAATCTCCCCTCCCAATGTTCAGTTCAATCTTCAGTTTTTAGGCCTGAGGCTATAAAGCTCTTTGATGGTATAACTTTGTCTCGAGTGGAGGTTGGAAGAGACGGGACGTGCTCAAGTAAAGGCATCAGTCAAGAATAATATAAGCACTGTCATGTAACTTATGTAAGTATATGACAAGATCTTCCCTGTAAATAATGTAAGAATAAGATGAATAAAATGCGATGTCACAAAAAAAGGTTATCGCAAAGAATATACACGCTTATTTATCAATAACATTAAAGTAACAAATGAGCATTCAGTCCACTTGATTTAAAGTTTTCACTGTCGCTCTTGGTCATGTGAAATCAACGTTATATAGAGCAGAAGTTAATCTAAAGTCAAAAGTCACCACAGGTATGTTTCTACTCCTGTGGTCATCTACCTTAGGTCGCCTCAAAGAAATTGCAAAAAATGCATCCTTAATTGCTTCCGAAGCTACCTTCCGTATATTAGTAAAATTATCTAATGAGGATGTCATATCAGTTAGAAAGTTAATTTAATGGACGGTATGATATATATCCTCATCAACGTTAAATTGAACATGGATACTAATACACGCCAACCATTAAAACAGACAACACTGATTACTTCCGCGGGGTGATAAATCTATTTCTAATTGTATATATTGCTCTAAAATTATAGTAAAATTTTGTTTACTTAAGTTTATTAGTTATTTTGTCGAAATGCCTCAAATGTCTAATTTACGATCAAGTAAAAACAATCCTAAGGTACCATAGAATCTTTCTGGTTTGATTTCGGAAGAACCAGTACCACATGCATTTCTGCCTAATAACAGCAGTGTTAAGCACTGCTGAGTTATCGGATTCTTGTCTTATCTGGGATTGTGTACGGATGTCCATCCAGTGGAAACTAACCACCAAGTGACGACCCGCGTGGCGGAGCGGTCACCGTACCAGTCTGACACGCAGTGGGTCACGGGTTCGATCCCCGGCCAGACAGACATCTGAATGACGAGTTTAGATTTCTGTTCTGGGTCTGGGTGTTTGTGTATTCGTCTTTGTGCGTCCATGGCACCCACGACACAGGAGAAAATCCTAGTGTGGGGTTATGAGTGAAGTAAGCGTGTGTTTAAGTGGACTACATATTCATTTGCTACTTCTACATTAAAAAAAATCTTCTAGTTCGTCGTTATAATAATATGTTTTCATTATCCGAAAAGCATCAATGACGTCTCAAGCAATTCAATAAGTGTAAGATAAACGCAGTTTTGCAAAAAGTACAAATATGAAAGGCAGTAAATGAACCAGCGTCCTTTGAGACACTTCAAAGAGCAGTGCGGTTTTTGCCTTAATGCGAGTTACAAAGGCTAAATATCACTGACTTTGCACAATGCAACAACGACAGATTGGCACCAGTACATAAAGATGTATGCGTTACAATTTCTGGAATACAATTTTTTTGGAAGTTTTCGTAAGTCAAACCTAATGAAAAGGTTTTAAGGTAGGAATATACAGAAACTAGACACGAATTATTCCAAAACAATCTACTAAATATGTACAATACGCCATGTGCCTAAAGGCCCTTAGGCTTTTATCTAAGCAGATTAACTGCGTAAACGTCCAGACAAACATTTCGAAAATTTTAAACTCACTCTTTACGGATGCAGACAAAGTAGAACTCAATAATTCCCGTGTCATATCGCAAAAGCAACGACGCCTAGTTTCTGCATTACAAAGGCACCACAAAGTGAACACTGTGCTCCTTGTGATGCAAGTCTTTCAGCAAACAGATGGCAGGAAAACTTGGCATATAGTACGAGCAAAGTAAGAATACGTTACAATGGAGATAATTTTAGAAACAAGGATACATGTAAGGACAATTTTGGAATTTACGTTTTGTTAATATGTAGACTGGGAAGAGGAATAAATAAAACAGGAAAATAAGCAGTTCAAATGAATTACAAAAACTTCTCTTCTTATGACTTTACGCTTAAATTTTTAAACTGGGGTGATTTGAAAATTCTGATTCGGGAATTAGGGATCGGAGACTTGTAAAAAATTATGAATCGAAATAAAATGAAAAACTTAAGAGGTTGATTCATATTTTGCTAGATGTTCAGATGACTGAGTTTCTGTTAATGATTCTCGAAATTACTTTTTTAACTACTTATAAGAAATATAATTTTATTCACAAAGCCCAGGAAACGACTTATTATAATACAAGCAAATTACATGAAAACATAATTAAAATAGTCTCTTAAGGACAGTGAATATTTGGATCTAATTCAGATAACAAAGAGAATAAAACTTTTGTAAAAAAAATGTAACAAATGAATCCAAAACACTAATTGCAATTTCAATTCATACAGCTATTCAATAAAAGTTCGTCAGGCGATGTAATAACAGTTAGAGCAAACGGACAAAACGTAAAACTTGAACCAGAAGTGAAGTCACCTCATAAAAGCGGAGACAGGGTCGGCTATTAAAAGCGCCCTCATAACCCGAGCACATTCGAAACAATAAATGCGTTTATTAATAGCATCCATTGAATCGGAGATAACAGAAAAAAAGCAAACATCCTGCGGTAGTCGCTTGTGTACGGAAAAAGCGTAGAAGTAATAATAAATAGAAATGTCTGCCGGAAAATTGTTTTTTAAAAAATTCAATTCAATTACAAAATCTATTAATAAGTCACGAAAGGAATAAAAATGTGACCAAAAACAAGACCCAGTTGTAGTTCGACCGAGTACACCAATTTCTATCCTGAAGCAGTTCTTGCGTTTCGGTAGAAGGGTGTGGTTGCCGGCCCATTCATATATGATGCGACCATCTCAGTCTTCGGGAGTAGCAACGCATCTGTGATCGACTCCGGATAGAACCCTTGTGCTATATAAAGTTGGTTACAGATGTCCATGGGCGGCAGTCTGTTAATTTATTTATTTATTGATCGCTTACATACTGTACACCATTACATTTAAATTAATTATTGTACAGTCACAAACTAAGCGCCAGTACAATTAAAAGCGACGACTACATTCAAAGCAACAGAGATTATTATTAATATTATTATGTGATATCACAAATAAAAATTGAAATTTAATTAAATATAATTAAAATTATCGGAGATAACATAAAGATATAAAAAAATAAATATAACACTTATATATATGATAAAAAAATCTATTTTATAATTAACAATAAATAAAAAAAATTGTCAGTAAAAATAATAATAGTAACAATGTCATGATGTCAAGCAGATTGAAGGATTTTTTCTTAATAGTTTTTAGAAAAAAAAGTCAATATTACAGTATAAAAAACGATAGAAAAAAAACAAAATAAACGAATTTATACCAAAAAATCATCAAAATATTGTTATAGAAATACATACAATAATATGTACATTTTTTATAGAAATCAATTGAATTTATTAATGCGTAATACCAATCTTCCAATTGGTTTTCGAGCTGAAGGTCAAAACGTCAATCAATCAATCAATTTAAGCGGCTTTTCGAGAACATGTGAATGGTGCACGTCTCCATTTCTACTTGATGTTTGATCTGTGGTGTACCTATAAGTATAGTAGCGAGTACATAGTGTTGCAAAGTAGCACAGTGTACCTACCAGCACTCTCAAAATAAGCAGGCGCCGCGCCGCATTCACGTCTGCATATATGTTGATGAGAGGCGCGGGGTGAATTTAAATGGAACTTATGAACTAACGTTACGAATGACCTTTCATCAATATTTTATTAAAGCTGCAATATCTGATACATACTAGAGTTAAAATAAATAATACAGTATAATAAAAGCTATTAGCGAATAACTGCATTTATCCGCGTGTGTTTTAAAATTAAGTCTAAAGATTAGGCTACGACAATTTCTCAACCCAGTTCTAAAACTATCTCTAGACCAAATTTCATGCACATTGCATCGCATAATATTAAAAAGCTATACGATATTAAAACATCGTACCTCCCTCCCCTTCCCTCTCCCCTCCACTTTTCCCCTATTTAACAGGCGCCAGATTGTCACTCTGCAAACTGAAACGATTCTAATGATATATTACACATCATAATCCGTCAAGCCGTTTGGGCTGTAACGCGTGCCAAAGAAATTGACATACATAGATACATACTCCTTCTGACGCAGTCGGGTAAAAGAAGTAAACTAATTAGCAATCATATCAAAGAAACATTCCGCTCTCACTTGACACCATAAACGCGTTGCATTGCGCAGTCGCTGCACGGAGGTCACTTCCTTCCCGTCTTCGGGGAATCAAAGCCGCACCGAACAACCGTACGCACACGCACGACCCGCGCGAGAAATCGCCCGTTTACTCCAGAGACCGCCCGCCGGCTTAGAGAGGCCACCCTGAATTACTTACCGTCAAAATGCTTTCTAGCGTCGATCCTAATACGGTAACTGCTTTGTGCAACTAATGGAAAGTAACAGCGTACTGTATACAACACAACTTAGAGCTCTTGCTGAATCAACAACAATTGGTTCACGGAGAAAATGTATTCCTGCATTATAATATAGTGTTAACAACTACTCAGACATTCTAACAAATTTATAACTTTCGTAGTACAACAATTAACGCGTGTGTTTTCGTGAGCAATAAACATAACGTCTGTAGGACAAGCATCAGCTGTTTCGAACAAAGAAGAAATTTATCGAAGTAAGGTAGCGAAGGCATTTTGCTACGAAGCTGAACTCATCAGACTTTGTTAAAGCAAAATAAACGTACTAACATGATGTGAAAAATAATGAGGACTCCCCTATTTGCAAAGATTGGCCCACATACGACAGGACGACAAAGATTGGTGCCTATAAAAGTATTATAACTGTACATAGTTTAAAACTAGAATTTTAAAATGGCTTTTTTAATCAGTATGTAAACAAATACTGTAAATAAGACATAGTTAAATATACCATAGTTAAGTCAAAGAAAAGTGAAACGGAGTGCAGTTAAGCTAATTGTAATTAGCATAACATAGTGATCGTAATAGAAATACGATTAATCAATATAAACAAGGCACGTTAAACATCGAACTTAATGCGGACTGAGACACAGAAAATGTGAACACATTTCGTAATTTAATTAACTGATACGAACCATTCATTTGTTGTGGAGACTATAAGCTATCGTCTTATTTTGTAAAAGATGATGTTCATTAATCAATAGGCGATGGTAAACAATATAAACAGATATTAATTTGATAGGCGATATGCATCAGCTGTCTGGGACAAAGGCGGAATAAGCCACCGTGAGCGTGGAGATATTTCGCAATGGGACTGACTCACTAGTGTTTACTGAAGCGAAACCACTAGATATGCATCTGAATGAATAAAGAGATTGTCACATTAATACAGAGATAACGTTTATAGTAAACATAATGTTGGTTGCTTTTGTAAACATTCAATCAATCCATTCAACCATATGATTTAACTCGAAAGTTATAGAAATAAATCATTTCAAAGATCCTATGTGGTCTTATAACACTACAATATTATCCCCACGACGACTGCTGTACAAAATTTTTAGAAGTTTTGTATAAAATAAAAGAAAGTATAGTTGTCTGATTCTAAGTTTGAAGCTTCATCTCAAGCTCTGAAGATGAGGACTCTTTGTTTATCGTTGGAGGTATTGACTATACCTCTGACTGTAAACACTAAAATAAAGTTCAATAAAACGTAAAACCAAACCCAAATAAGGGTTATATGTTCAAACCATTAGAGAAAACAATCAAAATTATAATGATGAAAAATCCTATAGCCTCGACCATCAACGGTCCAAGTTCTTTCCCTCTTTTTCCAATATTCCACTTCCACTGAAATATAAGCATAACCACAGCTCAATATTCTTACAAACATCTACCAAAGAACGCGACATTTTAATTCGAAATACTATGCCAAGCATATACCAGCTGATCTATAAATACTAGAGTGGTCTTTAAGTATTGTAGCGCGTGTCCTAACGTCAGTCACTCTTGACCAAACAATCGATGGAATTAGAATCGATGAATCGACACTGGCGCCGCCGTTCATTCTAAGAACAAAGTACCATGTTATCGTTATTTATTCGATAGGTGTTGACTCAGATGCTTACACGTTGCGTCACGATTGCGTTGGGCAGAAAATAATACCATTCTCGGAAAATTGGTCATATCGTGAATTTTTAAATGCATAAGTACGCATTTAAAAATCCACGTCAGTCAAAGTCCATAGAATTGACAAGATAACAATGTAAACAGTATTTAAATTCAGACCAGATTTGCAGTCAGTAAATATTAGAACTACAACACAATCTAGACAAGTTTGAAGTACCAAAGGGTCAATACACTAAATCGGAAGCAAATTTCAAACGTGAAATCATTGGTATCTGTTTACAAACCAAAACCGCGCTCTGTGTAATTACGTCACCACAAACGGCGTACTATAACTAATGTGCAACATCAATCAAGCTCAAAAGGGAACCTAGAACGATTTATTTCAATAACCGCTTAACTTTGACACGGTTCCAGTATTCAGCGGGGACTGACTTCGCAGAACCATGTCGCATTAAGCCGGCCGACCTAACGCAACCACATCCTGCTTACGACCAATCACTTCTAGAGCAGAGCGTTCAGCTGCAATCGTTTTCTTATTAGAGAAATAGCCATATTTGTGGAATTTATTTTTCATCGACACATACTAACACACTAACAACTGATTCATAACATTCAATCATAATTAACTAAATTTTAGGCTCCTTATCAATCTATTTATTTAAAAAAAAAGTAGATTTTCTTGTCAAAGCAAATTAATTTAAAAGAAAACAACATAGTACTTTAAGTATTTTCAATCATGTTTATTTTTTCAGGACTCCATATTATTTCGCTCCTTATTAATCTATTCAGAGATAGATGTAATTTGAATCTTACTATATCGGGTTCTTCAGTATTCAAGGAGGAAACCCAACAGTTATATGATCAGTAATGAATGGACTGACTAGATTACCTTCCATTTCCTTGACTACGTTCAAGCTTATCCGGTTTTAAGTGCTAGCACACACAAAACCAATAATATTGATCCTACGGACAAATGTTTTAATATAGCTTTCCAATTACGACAGCGTTGAGGCCATTTCATTGTGCAGAACGCACTGCCGTGACGATACGGTGACATGCCGTTGTATGTAGTTAGGTTTTATTTTGCAAGCCTTTGGATGGAACAATGTGATGTTGTTACGGTATACCTATGATTGAGCAAGTTATAATATATCGCATGAAAGCGAACTCACGATTCACCTTCTATCAATATCTTATTCGTTCGTTTGTATTGATGTTGGATGTGACCTTCTGAATCACTCACGGAATTAAGCAAGGATTGTTTAAATTTCATACTGATTGCTTGCTGATTGATGCTTGAGATTATACTGCTAACGTTAATTAAAGTAACAAAATTAGTAATCAGCAATTTCTCGCTTATTTAATCAAGTTCGTCAATTTGTTGGAAAGCAAAATGAAAAAGCTGACGTAGCCAGAACCAAACTTTATGCAGCAATTCCTTGAAAAGCATATTATGTTACTAGGGAGTGTTCCGAGAGAAATGCCTACTAATTTACCCAAATTAAACATGAGCACGAACGCTGACGCAACGATTATGATAATTGCCTCACGTGGAGTACCTGCATGGTGGCACCAACAGAATGGCGGTGACGAAACCCACCGCAATGCAGTACTACCGAAATAACCTATTCGAGGGCCCGATATCACGAATATCAAAGGTCAAAAGATACCTGTGAGAATTGTAACGCAGTATAGATTTGTCCTTTAGGACTCGAAGTTGTTACTCAAAGGGAAAGATCAAGGCTTGTACCGGTGCGCCGTGATATTTCTTAGGATACCGAATTTGACTAATATATTTTATGAGTAATCGAACAATACGAACCGCGTAGTCATTAATTAACTGTAACAACGTCTTGAACAAGATTTACTATTGGGTACGCACGAACAATAAGTTGTTCAAAGATTTTGTTTAGCTACGGGTCAAAGATATTCATAAACCTACATATATACATACATAATATTATTCGCATGATAGTAAAATTGTTTTTATATTTACAGGATTTTAATTGAATGTGTTGGAAACAGCTTTATCAAACTTGTTTTATGCGGTGGACACTTATTTCCTATTTCAGCTGTTTTATAACAAAAACGACGCACGCTTTCCAAAATTTCCATTACGGATTTTATGGGCGGTATATGATTTACCTTTTACATATTCATTTTAACATGATCATAAATATTAAATACAAATATAGCTGATTTATTATACGATACGATCATGTTCAGTATAAAACATTATGCTTGAGTCAAATTTTAAACATTAACATAAACTGTAATTACACTTCATTGTCCTAAAATAATCTTCATAAAAACGAACATTTCAAATCTATCTGTTTGTACTGAAGTTTTGACATAAATAGGTACTAAACAACCAAAAGTTTTATTTCATCGTGATATCCCCAACGGTCCCGATAACACCAACATTATTGGATTCCGTTTAAAAGTCTAGACTCGCTTATTTTATGAATCTATTTAAACACATTCATCGTTTTTATAAAATTGTGTAGTAGACTGTTCATTCATTATTAAAATCTCCATTTTCCCTTCTGAACCCAACAAATTTATCATAAGCTTATTTCCATTGTAAGTTTGAAACGATCCATTATATTATTTCCATGTTATTCGTATACGTCTGGGTCCATAAGAAACGTATTCGTTTACGTCGACAGAAACATAAACGAATATGTTTTATATTTGTCCTTAACGTACATCCGTTCTTAGGTCGAAAAGAGCTATGTAAATTAATTTTCTTGTTTTCGTCTACGTCTACTTCCAAATAAGAAACCTATTGGTTCATGTTGGCAAAAACATAATTATAAATATCTTATTTATCCTCACGTATATTAGTTCTAAGATCGAAAAGAACTACATTTATTTCCTTGTTTTCCTCTACATTAAAATAAACGAAGAAGTTTCTAGAAAGACTATGAAATTTCGTTTCGTGAAACGTACTGTTCACCATGTACATCTGTTCTCAACCCTTCCAAATTTAAACTAACTTATTACTTATAATATTATAAAGCTGAAGTGTTTGTTCTGGTTCGGATTGAAAAATTAGTAGTTTCTCATAAGATTATTTCCATTGCGAGATTTTGATAATAGCCATTATATTAATGTCCATGTTGTTCGTCTACATTCAAATAAGAAACTTATTCGTTCATTTTGGCTAATTTTAAGATTCTTATTTCTCCTAACTTATACGAAGATGTAAGAGAACTACATTAATTTCCATGTTCCCCTCTACATTTAACATAAACGAATAAGTTTCCAGAAAGACATCATCAAATTTCGCTTCGTCAGTCGTACAGTTCTCAACGGTCGTCTGGGCCAGGCCAACAGAGCGGAATTCAATTTACTTGAGTGTAGTGGGAATAAAGATATCGTCTGCATCTATATGGAATATAGATATGGCAACGTCTACACTCGGGTTAAATGAGCGAGGGTTTGAGCCAATTCTGATATCGTTTTTTATTAAGCTAAATTACCACAGTTGAAGCGAATAAAACTTTAATCTTAATTGTTAAGTTGATGAAATACATTGTTAACAAACAAGTTTCAAACGATCGATTGAAATAAACTACATTAAGTTCATGGAAAGGGCGTAATAGATGAAAGGTATTGATACAGGCGTAGCTATGTACATATAAAGTTTTTTGACGATACATATAAATAGGACGTATACATATAAATACACTTGATCCAAGCTGACAGATTACAGTAGATTTAGAGATGTCCACAGAATCTCACAAATTTTCAATAATACAGTGTAAGCTCTTTTAGAAAATGGTGAACATGTTAGTGAGCGTCAGTCAACACTCATAAAAAGATTTAACAAGTATTGAAGTCAAATGTTCGAGTTCAAAATTTTTAAGTAAATATAGCATTATTATTATTAGAAACGTCAGAAAATTACTTATTTTGAAACTTAAGTTGAAAATAATGGGTATGGGAATAATGACATAAGTATGGGCACTGCACTGCGTATAACGCAATGCGCCCAGGACGAGGGTGGATCGATGGGATTTAAGTAAAAAAAACCCAGCGCGAAGGGAAATCCTAGCCATGAATTGTAGATTGGAGTTTGCAGGAAATTAAATATGTATTCAAGTAACAAGTAACAAAAAAATATCATTGATATTCACAAAACAGTTTTTGTTTCTTCTTAAAATATAAGAAACGACTTAGTTATTTAAAACTAAGGAATAAGATTTGATACGATAAATCATACCGAGAGTTTAAAACCTTCGAGTTTAAAATCGAGAGATCTGTCCCATTGACACAGACATAGTTCAAGAGGTAAGACAAATATTAAGAATTTAAATATTCATATAATCTTTAAATAACACCACTTTCCTTAAACATTTAATTTTTGATTTTGGATAATACGTTTATGTATACTATTTGTAGTGACAGTATACTCGTATCCAGTCTATCAAGTAAAATCCTGTAACATTCATATTTAATCAAAATTCCTTGAAAACACTTAATCACCTGCTGCACCAGTTATTTTTAAGAACACGAAACCAGTTCTGCCGATGATACCCCGGTTGTGGTTCGGTTTTGTTTACGAAATCTCACGAAGGTCGCACCTTTTTCTCCGCACCATATACGGTAACTGGCCGCAACAGCACCGCAGACCGAATGTGTTGAAAAAAAAAGGTCCAAAATGGCGGTAACGCCGCTCGAAAACAGTCAGCACGTTGGTATTTATAATAAAACAACTGTCCTTTCAACTTCGCTTAAATTTAACAACGATATCCGATAAAATTTACCAATATTTTGAATTGTAAAACATAACTTTACATATCTCTAGAATAATGTAATATAAGCTTGTAGAAAATAATTGACGAGTAAATTACTTTCTTTTTTAGTAAATTTTGGAGACGCCAAACCATTCAACTCTATTCTGCCAAGAAAAACATTAATTCTAACTAGGTATTACAACAAAAGAAAATATGAAGTTCCGTCGCAACAACACAGACAAGTTTTGCATTCGCCAAAAGCTCCCATTTGTATGACAGTCACGTTCTGCAAAACTCAACTTCCTTTTTATTTTTTAGTCGTGTTAGATAACAAAGCCGACTGCAGACAGATAAATTTAGATTTTACAGTAAAAAAATGTTGCAAGTATTCGTAGCAAAAACTAGAACTACTTACACGGCCATTTAACTTTTTGCGCGCAACCTACTTCTTAATTAGCGAGAACAAGATCATCTTGTTTTAGTATAATATGTATGTGTCAGAAAAGAACAATTTTAATTTATTATTCATTATTTCATATTGTGTTTCTTTTTCTACTTTTAGGATTTAAGTTATCGATCTATAGATCTATCTCTCAAAGCGGAAACTGTAACATCCTGTAATGTTAATTTTAAGTTCAAGTGAACACAATAAAAATGACTTCTTGACTATAATCATTTTAATCGATTTACCGAAGAAAAGAGTTTCTCTATTTTTTCATAATACAAGTAAGTAATATATCGAAATTATAGAAAACCAATTTACAAATAGTCAGAATCTCAACGATCACAACTTTAAAGATTTATGTCTGACGTAGTGCGCCTAAACTTAGTACACAGCCCAAAAATGTAATCAAAAACGCAATTCAATTCTACTCCATCCCAACATTCAATTACTTTATCAAGTTTATCGAGTTGAGTGCGAGTATTATGCGCATGCGCAGTGGGAACGGCTTTGAACTTGACGACTTCAAACGCTCCCAGCCGCCGGCGAAGGGAAACAGAATTAAAAGGGTCGGGCCACATGTGTGTATGACGTCAGTGGATGGCTGGTCAGCTGGAGTGATGAAAAAAAATAGAAAGATAACAGCGGTCGTCAAACAAAATATGCAGTAAGAGACGGATACAACATAAGCGATATATAAGCGACAATGACGTTTTCTACTCGGTCTCACAACAGGATTACGTGTGATGTCATGGACACATACAAAGACGGATTTAAAATAACTCAGATCCAGAATATATCTAAGTTAATCATTTAGAAGTTCGACTGGCTGGGGTTCGAAATTTCTGTGTGTCCAACCGATATGATAACTATTGCGGCAGGCAAATCATCAAAGTTAGTTACAAGTAGTGTTGCAACAGAAATAATTGTTGTGATGCATGTACATACATGGTTTTATATTGGATAATCATGTATTTTCTTTGAAACCTTCATTAAATTTCAAAACTTCAATCTTAACAGTTAATAGAACTTGATAACTCGATGCGCTTATATCATTAAAGTTGAAAGCAACAAAATGAAATTATCGTCACATGTGTGGATAACATCTTAAGGTTCATTGCCCATTTGAACTGCAGTCTAGAGATGAGAATCTTGATCACATTTACAACCAATTTGCTGACTAAAATTCAAAATAAATGCTTATCTCGAATATCGGAAAGTTACATTTTTTACTTGAACATTAAATTACTCGTTAAAGGATATTCCTCATTTATGTACATTTTTTGGTCCTAAGATTAAACATAAACGCTTTCTACACACGTTAAAAGTCTAAATAATAATTCTCCTTTAGGAAGGGGGCAATGTTCTTTGAAATAGACCCATAGCACGAGTGTCTAACAAACTGGCGAAAACATAAACGGAAAACGTAGCAGAAAACGTAATAAACTATATTATACACAAGACTACAAACATTTGACAATAGTACCCCCACAAAGTTTGAAACGGGTCGCCTAAACGTTTCACATCCTAGTTCTCAACAGTTAGACAACGCCCGGTTGGCTTGAACCAAAATTAGACCAAAGTTAGCTGTAAGTGAAAGAAAACAATAAACAATAGGGCGACCCGGCGTCGCATGTGCGCGTGACGTCAGCTGTCAGCTGGCGAGCACTCACTCCTCGCTGCATAACTAACTAGTTTTACCAGTGCGAGGATTTTGTCTACTCGTACTTCGTTTATGACGAGTATTATTGTTATATATAAGAGTGAAGTAACAAAAGAGGATGTTGTACACCTGATGGTAAGGGGTTACTGTCGCCAATGGACATCTGTAAGCATTTGATATAGAACAGTGGTTCTATCTGAAATCAGTCACAGATGCGTTGATACTCCTCCTCCTACTCCCCGAGAACTGGGATGGTTACCCTACTACTACTATTACCCACTAGGCACATTTTGTACCGATTATGCTAGGTATAATTTGTGATAAGAGGTATTCGTGATAAAGGTAACCAACGTAGTTACAAAGGTTTGATGGTGGTAGAACTCTTTGTGGTTCGACTCCGGTGTGGTAAGGGAGACATACTTTCCGAGGCATTCCATCTTAGTCCTCAGGGGTAGCAACGCATCTGTGGCTAATCTTAGGTGAGACTTTGATCTTACCTAGGTTTAATTACAGATGTTTATGGGCGGCAGTGGCCACTTACCGTCAGGTGGACTGTAGGCTCGTTTGCTACTTCCATACCATAAAAAAAGGTTGGCTAATTGTAACCACAATGTGAAAAATATGAATCGCAATTATCAACTCATTACATTGTTTATAATTCGATGGTATCTTAGAGTTTAAAAAAATGCATGCTGTCCTTTTGATATTCATTTAAACCACCGTCTTACCTGAAACAAAATAAAAAATATATTAATATTACAACATAGTCCAAGTTATCGATTACAGCACGGTTTGATAATGATGTATTTATCATCGTGAACCGAAATATCCTTTTAAGCAGTCGGTTTTTTTTTTAAACTTTTATTTAAATTGCAATGTTTGTATGTATGTTTAGTGCACTCTTGCAATCTGATTTTTTTTTTCAAATTCAAATTCGTTTATTATTTTAAAATTCAAATTTAACCCACTTGTCAGTGTCCGATTGAGCTGAAATTTGGAAAACACGTATATTTCTGGTGACAATGCAATAATATAGAAATAATATTGTTGTCAAAATGGCCGCCGCAACAAAATGACAGAATACATATTTTCGTACAGCCCAACCTATATGGGTGTCATATGAAAGGGCTTACTTTGTAGAATACAATAAACTACGAAAAAGCAAATCAAAGATACTTCCTTTATCTTTGATTAGCTTTCTTTTCATAGTTTATATATGTATAAAATGTACGTATGTATAAGTACAGCTTGTTTTTTTTTTCATAATAATTTATATATATATTTAACAATGTTACTAGTTCCATTATGAACTGATACATCAGATTTTAAAATTCCTCAGTCTAGTCGTGTTCGTATTTCCGGTTGTCGGTTTCCATCACCGCTTTGGGAACCGATAATCCTTGGTATATAGTGCCTTTAATTGTTTACGTTGTCGGGCATACATTGCAATGCATATAGCAAGTTCAGTAACTTTTCGTTTTTAGCCATACTTAAAATACTACTTATATGATATTATAATACTTTTATAATAATAATATTTGACGACCCGCGTGGCGGATCGGTCACTATACCGGTCTCACACGCAGTGGGCCCTGGGTTCGATCCCCGGCCAGACAGAAATTTGAATGATGAGTTTTGGTTTCTGTTCCTGGTCTGGGTGTTTTTGTATTCGTCCTTGTGTGTCCATGGCACCCACGACACAGGAGAAAATCCTACTGTGGGGCTATGAGTCTAGAAAGCGTGTAAGCGTGTATATTATAATACTACAGGGCGAAAAATAAATAAATTATTGTTTTTACGTTTAAGCTCGTACCAAATGGGATCGTACCAATCGAATACAGTAAGCTGTTTACTGTATTCGCAAATAATATGTATAAATCCACATCATCCATTCATATATTAAAAGTTATTTTTACAGTCAATATTTCTAGAATATGTAAATGACCCTCGATGAAATAACGGGCAGTAGTATTCAAGGGTGTTATAACATCTACACCGACCACTCAAGCTTACGCAGCGTGAAGCGAAAACAGATTCACACTGCGATAAGCAACACACTGGTTGCACACATACAGCTTCATCACTTGAACATAAAAAATCTTTATCAAGACGCATGAGGTAGTAGAGTGAATTGGAAACTTTTGCAAGGCGGTAGAAAGAGTATGGTTAGGAGAAATACCACCGCCACACCTAATTCTTTTTGTATTGATTTTTTTTGATGCACTTATCATCAGATGGATTATCTGATGATAAGTGGCATAGCCAGCCATGGATATCTGTAAGCTACTTCATAAAATATTCTATTCTATATGAAGAAGAAAGAAAGAAGAAGGGGTTCTATATGAAGTAGATCACAAATGCGTTGCTACTCCCAAGGACTAAGACCATCTTAATCCGCTTCATATATATGTAAGTGAGTCGGCAACCATACCCTTCAAACGAAATGCAATAACTGTGTGGCGGTGGTGCCTCCCCAGTCGAACTACATTGGTTCTACCACCAGGTTTGAAGGTGGTAGAACTTTTTGTGGTTCGACTCCGGAAGCACCACCGCCACATCTATTTCTACCTAATAACAGCAGTGTTATGCGCTGTTGTGTTCTGGTCTGAAGGGTGTGGTAAGGGAGGCAAACTTTTTCGAGGCTTTCCATCTTAATCCTCAGGGGTAGCAAAGCATCTGTGGCTAACCTTAGGTCAGATTTTGATCTTACCTAGGCTTGATTGCAGGTGTCCATGGGCGGCAGTAGCCACTTACCATCAAGTGGGCTGCAGGCTCGTTTGCTACTTGTATAATATTAAAAAAAGGTAATTTCTATTATTTAGAAATTTATGGTATTTCTGTCGTATTATTTATGGTATTTCTGTCGTAAGAGGAGACTAAAAGGGGTTCTGGGGCTTCTGGGGTTGCGGGCGGCAAGAGAGGGAGCTCGAGCCGTCCAGTCAAGCGACCTCGGGAAGGACGGCGGCGTGTGTGGTCGCATACCGTCGTAACATGTGAAGGCACGGTGACTGCAAATGCTCACCAGGAAGAGCCCATAAGGGGCATCGCGCTCGGAGGACTCCGGTTGCGTTCCGTTGGAGATCCCGGAGTCCCCCACGTAGCGCTGAGGACGGCCACCGGAGGGGTGCGGTAAAAATCCCACATAACCCGGCGTTGCTCCCACGGCATCGGGTACCTTTTGAAGGTTTCCCCCTCGTTACAAAAAAAAAAAAGTGCAGTTGTAGCGTTGCGGTAACGCCGACGCTTGAAACGCCTAGCGAATTTATATTTATTTATATATTTATATTCGCTTGGCGTTTCGTTAATTCGAAGGCTATGTTATCGTAGCCCTCGAATTAACACATTGAACGTGTTAATTTTTACCACTATGATTTTTAGGAATGCTTTTACGAAGTACTTTAAGCGCACCTGGCGTGTTGCTGGCACCGCGGTAAAATTGACAAGAACGCGCAGGGCGTGTAGGTTACACTGAATGTGTTAATCAAATCTAACCTATCCAATCTAAGGTATCCAATTATATTATTGTTCATAATGTTATTTTGTTCCTATAAATAAATCGGTTTTCGTAAGCGGTGCATATGCAGATTTACTTCCGTTGTGTGCAATTGGACCCACCGTTGGCCGGTTGTCTAGTATTACACATTTTTTGTATGGGAACATCATTTATTTTTGGATTTAACTTTATTTTCATATTCCTCTTATATAGCAAATATAATAATACATATATTGGGATAGTTTTAAATATCCCCCCCTCCTATTTTTAACTTTTTTTCTAGTTTTAGATTTTTTCCTACGCTTACACACAATGCATTCTAAATTTCATCCTTCTAGGTCATCTTTAATTAGGTTAGATTTAGGTACTATATGTCAAGTAGTCAGTCAGTGCTAAAATTTCAACTAACCATTTCAGCTAGCTTCATGAAATTTGGGCTTGTAGATGTCCTTATGGATTTAATAAACACACGTAGTTTTATGTGTTTACGTTAAAGAGGTTTTGAGTTGTAGAAGGGTCAAAAATAGCACCAAGTGGTTGTGTAATATCACCCTCGGCGCTGGCTAGCCAGTTCCTTTGCTTGAACTTGGCTTGACACGCTACCACGCAGCAGTTCCGCTCGCCGCGTTAGAAAGGTAGAAAATGTTAGAGGTAATGTTGAAATAACCAAATAGACATCCAAGTGGTATCAAAAATATATTTGATTACTTACTCATTATACAATCGCAGTAAAATTTACTTAGTTTTCATTGCACTTACTTTTTAGTACTCTGCGATGTGCATCATACAGTAGTGCACTTTGATTGTATCAGATTTCCACGCTTAAATGCTCAGACAGGAGGCTTATTAACTGGAAGATAGATTTTATACTATTTAGTAGAACACCCTTATGAATGCTACTCCGTAATATAGAGAGGTTAAACTCGTATTAGAATTGGTCGTTTGGATTTCTCATTTTAGTAAACTGATTTTAATGAATTATAGTCTAAACCCTACCCCAATAAATGGCCGTTCATATTGAAGAACGTTCATTCAAATCTGACCAATGCCTTTAGAGATAACCACGTGCAAGAAACAAAAAATAAGCCGCTTCCGCTTCATAATAATACTTTTCATAATTTATACTAATAAAATTATAAAAAGTATACATAAAAAGCGCTCCACAATGATATTCTCAGATCTCATTCGACTGAAGTAATACTAAAACCGTTTATTTATTGCTAACACTCTCTAGTACTCCATTCGTTCACTCTATACACCAAGACTAAAATAAAAATAAAACATAGATAAACAAATTAAGTCACTCATATCTCGTTTATGCCATAGACACCTTCGAGGAAATACGAATAAGGCATGACACCTACATACGTCTATCATAATAATTAATTGCAGTTGCGTTTTAACTACGCATTTTTTGTTAACTTTTAAAAAAATAATTTGCAAGTTCTATTGTTATCCCCTAATGCAATTTAAGTTTGATTTAAAACTTATCAATTAATCAATTTTTTTTATGGTATGGAAGTAGCAAACAAGCCTGCAGCCCACCTGATGGTAAGTGGCCACTGCCGCCCATGGACATCTGTAATTAACCCTAGCTAAGATTAAAGTCTCATCTAAGATTAGTCACAGATGAGTTGCTACCCCAGAGGACTAAGATAGAATGCCTCTGCAAAGTATGTCTCCCGTACCACACCCTTCAGACCAGAACACAACAAAGGCAAAAGATGGACGGATGTACTCTTTAATGCAAAGACGGCTGAACGAATTTAAATATAATTTGTCACACAAGTAGTTTCTGACTTGGTTTAGGATATAGAATACTTATTTTATGGAACACACGCTGGTCGCGCGAACGGAGTTGCTTGGAAAACTAGTTACTGGATATATATATAAATGAAGGTGGTACTAATCCCGCTGGTCTGACTGCGGCGGTACATTCAAGGTCTGCTACCTTCAATAATACTTACAGAAGCCACTTTAACTTAGGGCTCCAAGTAGTAGCTCTACTATTTAAGATCTAGTAAACTAACTGCTAGTTTAATTGGTAGTTTTAATGCAGAATTAAAAATGTATAATCAAATTAGGACAAGAAGAAATTACATCTTCGCCACTTTCCTTAATACTTATTTTTTATCGGGTCTAATATAAGCAACGTATCGGCAAAAACGTAAACGTAATAAACTTGTACTAAGGGCATTGTACTAATTACATTTAAACTGTTGTAACTGTAACACAAGCCGTACAACACTGAAGTTTTGGATTACCTTCAAATTCTATCCCGAACTCGTTCACCTTTAGACGGACTTTCGACTACTCGTAAAAAAATGTCATATTTGCCGCAGTCCTAATGTCCCCCCGAAGAACATATCACCACTAACGGCAATCGGGGTAACGCAACTGACATTTGCAACTGACACAGATATTCGCAAACCATAAAAAGTCACAGAGCACACTTTTTGCCACATCTACGGTTTACGGTCTTTCGTTTCCCCTCTTTATTACCATAATTTATCGAGTGAGTAACGCCTGATTGATTCACTTCATTGTTTCGAGTTTCGAAGAAAAAAACTAGGCCAACGCCCAACATAGTAAATAATTCAACTGATTACTGTTTACGGAATTTTGTGGAGCCATGAGTTTATTAAACTTTTTTCTAAACTTTACACCTAAAATTGTATCAAGTTCTCCTCATTGAACATGAATGAGCCATATAAGAATTCTCGGGTGTTTCACGAAAGTACGTTCACTTGGATTCGAGCCAGAAGTAAGTATTCTGTTGAATTAAACCTCGTAAAAGTTTTCAAATATAAGCTTAACTTTCAATTCAGGCCTTAAAAATTATAGTCCAGCGCAAGTCCTATCAGTAAAATGTACTTTTTTTTTTTTT
>MOOZ01000705.1:231955-242550 GCA_002930495.1 Cecropterus lyciades | reverse complement strand
CTCATGTATGTATGTAATTTTACTGAGGTTGGCCACAGATCATGTAGTCCATGCAATCGAGCATGCTGTCCACCTGATCTTAAGTGAACTGGCAACCCCACCCTTTCTGCGAAACGCAAGGACTGCTTCACACTAGAAGTGGATATAGTGTTGGTACTTCCCCGGTAGAACTACATGCGTTCTACCACCCGGAATCTAGGACTATCTTGCTATTATTCCATATCCAACAACAGTCACACAACAGTTGTTAACCGACACATCCAGGAACTTACGGTAACATAAACAATAGTATAACAAAGTAACAACACATCATAAACAAGCGTACAACAGTAACAGTTCTCACGTAACAATTAGCGGTGATGGAATCGGGCGAGCAACACCGTGACGGTCTAGGCCGAGCGAAGGCTGACCGTGATCGGGGGAAAAATAATCGTATCCGTTCGACATTGTTATTAAACACAAGCGTCGTTGCGCGACTTTACACGTGTATAGGCAAACGATTATTTACAAAAAAAATAGCCGTCACCGGACGCCTGACAGATGTGAAACATGGAGTTCGTACAAGGAACTAAATATATAAAATAATGAAAATAACGCCACCTACGAACAGTACCCCGCACTAAACCGAACTAACACCGCAACCCACTTAGTTTTGTTCTATACTTAATAGTTCCGAAAATTTATAACAAATGGCGCTATAATAAATACGGTGTGGCGATCGCCACGCCAACAGTCAGATTTATATGCGCTTATAGATGTTTCACATCAAATGGCTATGTTGCTGACCAACAACCCCTTTTATACTGTATAAAAAGGGTTACTTGCATTGGCAAGTAGTAAAGCATGCAGTCCACCTCATAGTAAGGGGTTACTGCTGCCTATGGACAGGTGTAATCAACTTAATATAGAACAGAGTTTATATCTGAAGTCGATCAAAGGCGACTATCTTAGTCCTCGTGAGTAACGAGGACTAAGATAGTCGGCATACGTGAGTCGGCAACCACACCCTTCCCTTCTACCGAAACGCAAAAACAACTTTACGCTAGAAATAGGTGGGGCGGTAGTACCTCCCCGGTCGAATTACACTGGTTCCACTACCATATAATATGTACGCATTAGTAATTACGTTTTATTAAAATAAAAAAAAATCCTGCAATTCTTTTCCTGTATTACTCAGCTAATTACATATAACACGTATAATATACTGAATCATTCCGGTTAAAACGTGCGCAAACAAAATTAAATAAATTTTCTGAGGGTGTTTTTCCTTCATAGCTTTATTACTTTACATTGAAATGATTGATTGCATAATTATTGTGTTAATTACAATTACATATTACAACATAAACGAATACTTCAGTGTAGCATTATAAATACATACGAGTACATAGAACCTACTTATTTTACGAGTTAAAGGGATACTTACTTATTAAAACCAACATTTTGCTGTATTTTGCAATGGATACGAAACAGCAAGAAACTCCACCAGAGTATTTTAAAATTATTTATACAATCTTGTCTACTATGCTAATTGTGTTGTGTGAATATAGGACACAATATTTGTTTATATGAAACTGCAGCAAACAAGCATGCAGTTTTTTTTATAGTATGGAAGTAGCAAACGAGCATGCAGCCCACCTGATGGTAAGTGGCTACTGCCGCCCAGGGACATCTGTAATCAACCCTAGGTAACATCAAAGTCTCACCTAAGGTTACCTACACATACGTTGCTACCCCTGAGAACCAAGATGGAATGCCTCGAAAAAGTAAGTACAGTGTAACACAACAGCGCATAACTGTTGTTATTAGGCAGAAATAGGTGTGGCGGTTCCACAAAGAGTTCTACCACCTTCAAAGTTATCTGCAGCCTGGTCATTGACACCCATGGACACATTCAATTAGTACCAACTTCTAGGAAGGACTGAAGTCAGAGCTGAGGTAGGCCACAAGCTACTTCCACTGAGAACATTTTTATAATATTGAAGTACCAAACGAGTATGCAGTTCCCCTGATTGTAAGTGGCTCCTGCCGGCCATGGACATCTGTAATCAACCCCAGATAAGATCAGAGACTTACCACTTACTTGAGGTTGGCCACAGGTGCGTTGCTACTCTTGAGGACTCAGTTGGAACGCCTTGGATAAGTATAATATAAATAAAACCTTACATTTCTCACATACAACCCTTAAATAAAACAAAAAACTGGTATAGAGCAGAAATTGGTTTGGCTGTACCGCCAGTGTTAAACCACGAAAGGTACCACCAGCTTTACATACACATCGTATACCTTTTGTTTTTTTTTTTTTACCCGACGCCGTGGGAGCAACGCCGGGATTTATGTGGGATTTTTACCGCACTAAAACCCCCCCGGTGGCCGTCCTCAGCGCTGTGTGGAGGACTCCAGGATCTCCAATGGAACGCAACCGGAGTCCTCCAAGCGCAATGCCCCTTTCGGGCTCTTCCCCGGTGAGGATTTACGCTCACCGTACCTTCTCTTCTGTACGACGGCTTGCGACCACAAATGCCGCCGTCCTTCCCGGGATCGCTTGACTGGACGGTTCGAGCTCCCACTCTTGCCGCTCTCAACCCCGGAAGCCCCCTTTTAGTCGCCTCTTATGACAGGCAGGGGATACCGTAGCCCTATTCTGGTCCCGGAACTACAGGGAAATACACATCGTATACCTACCTAACATCATACTAACATAAGATGCCCCGATAGAATGCATACATCTACAAGTCAAATGTTTCCCTCCAACGGTGCTACATAAACAAGACTTAAATAATACATGACGGTCCAAAATGCAATACCGCACTAAGTACCTAACATTACCACAAGTTACTTAAAGTCAACAAGTTCAATATTTTATCATTAGGTCCACTATATTTAGCATTATAAACAAGTTAAACGGTGAATACATTGGGTGGAATTATTTGTATATTTTAAGCATATTGCGCAATACCTCTATTGAAATATTACATGTAATTCTATACGTGTGCACAGAGTGTGAAAGAAATAGAGATGTTAAAGTGTTGTGTTAGAAAACATATTAATTAAAAAAAATATATCAAACGAGTATGTATTTCAGATGGACTTATCACCTGAAGAAGACGGCGGGCTACCTACTTTTTACGCAATTTACAAGGTGCAGGACCTTTCGGTTTGGCGCAGATTAGAGGAGGCCTATGTCCAGCGGTGGACTTTCAAGGGTTGATGGATGGATGATGTAGTTCATGTGTTGTTATTTAACTGTGATGCTAACTCTTTAATTATTCTGTGAGATCATTCAGAAGAAAAGCTCTTTTGCTATGAATCCCTATAGAAGATATGACACCTATAAATACCACAAATGGGATGAATAGATTGTTACTACTGAGTACTAAGTTAGGACATCTCTTCTAAGTATATTTTGCTGCATCCAGTACAACATACTTAAGCAATAAACTGCTGCTTATTTATTACAGGATAACACATAAGAAGCGACTGTGAGTTCTACTCAATTTATTAAAGTTCAAATGTGCACTACCTATATTCTGAGGTCATGCCAAATGTTAACTAAGTTATTCTACTCTTTCATCAAGATATTGGTGCATAAAAAAATCCAAATAACAAAAGAGCATCAAAAATATTGATATTTGTACAGTCTACGGTGTAGGTACTCTACGGGTGTCACGTCAAATTTACGAGCGATTTTCCTCCAGCGGGCTGATTCAGTATCAAATCACTTTTGACCTTGCATGTAGCTCGGAGCTAGACTGCCAGTGTAACGCTGTAATTGATTGCACGCTTCACACTCCTACATTATGGATAATCCCGTCCATACATTCACAGTTGTAGCAAACGAGTTCTATGTGAAGTCGATCACAGATGCGTTGTTACCCCGAGGACTAAAATGGTCGCCTTACATATAAGTGAGCCGGTAACCAAACCCTTAAACCGAAAGACAATGCTTTTTATATATGGGAACAGAAACATTGGTATTATTATAAATCAAAAACTAAGGGCCCGCAGCCCAGGTATATACAATAAATTCATCGCTGTCATTTACTTCACCTGGTAATCGGATGTAAAAGGCTTGTATCAATAATACAAAATGTACCGCTCTGACCACTGGATCGTTAGACCGACACATTAGAATAATTTTACATAGAACAATGCTGTTTGCCCTAAAAGGTTTTGTACCAGCATGGTTTGTATTGTAAATGGGCAGTATCGGAACTCGATAAATAACTATTTAAATAATTGCGAATAATGTCTATGTTCTTGCAATTATTTAACCCGCGTGGCGGAGCGGAAACCACACCGATCTGTCACGCAGTGGGTTTTTGATTCGATACCGGCCAGGCAGCCATCTGAATAATGAATTTAGATTCTGTTCTGGGTCTTGGTGTTTGTTTATTCGTCTTTGTGTACGTCTGTACCAATAGTACAGGCGTATGTCGTGGGTACCATGGACACATCCAATGTACCCACGGCATAGGAGAAAATCCTAGGGTGTAGCTATGAGTGTAGAAAGCGTTTTTTTAATATCATTTGTTTTGTACTAGGCTGGTATTAATGTATGTTTATAATTCTACAGATCCAGGTTCAAATTCAAGAAACATTTTTATTTTTGTCAAAGTGAAGTAGAAAAGCAAAACTACTGGGTCTAGAGAATGGAAATCTAAATTAATCATTGAAATATCGTGTTGACGGAGTAGAACAAAGGCTCAACTCCCGTAGGCACCACCACTACGTCTATATTTGCGTAACAACAGTGTTAAGCACTGCTGTTTCTTATTTGAAGATTAGGGTAGTAAGTGGTAAGACATACTTATTCGAGGCGTCCCAACTCAGGGATAGCAATGCGTTTGTGGCCAACGTGAGGCGAAACTCGAATCTTACCTGGTGCGGATTACAGATGTCCATTGCGACAGTTGCCACTGCATCAAGTGGACCAAACGCTGGTTTGCTACTTCGATCATTTAAAAAATAACATGGAAACTTCGTCGACAATGTTCTTAGTCGACAATGTCTTCAATTTACTTTATATATTGTAGAAGACAGAAGAAGCAAACGAGCATGCAGTCCACCTGATGGTAAGTGGCCGCCCATGGATACAGCGGTCAAACCCCAGATAAAATTAAATTAAATCCTACCTGAAGTCGGCCACATACCCTCGGTACCGGCGTTGCTACTCCGAATGGCTACGACGAAAGGACTCTGATCATTATGTCTCCCTTACCACACATGATAATGATGACAATGACGAAGATAACGACCCACGTAGTGGACCGGTCACCATATCTGTCTGACAGGCAGTGGGTCCCGAGTTCGATTCCCGGCCAGACATATATCTGATGAATCATCATCTGAATGAAGAGTTTAGATTTCTGTTCTGAGTGTGGGTGTTTGTGTATTAAGCTTTGTGTGTACATGGTACCCACTACACGGGAGAAAATCTTAGTGTGGGGCTATGAGTGTAGAAAGCTTTTTTTAATGACCAAAGAAGTCATTACCAGTGTATGAAAAAATGAAAATAAATCTGCTTAAATATCTTAATCATCTACACGAGAGTGCCCTTCGCGTACCATCTCTAATTGATTCCTGTTCCACGTTAGTTCCTATTGTTGGGTATTCGCCGGCGGAAACGTTCGACACGGCCCCGTCTGGTTTGCTGAATGCTAATTAGACCTTGTCCCGGCTCGGGTTACACTTTAACACTGTTTAGTTTTAGTAGCACGAGGCTCGATACACGATTCATCAAGTCAAGGAAAGGAAAGACGGTAGAACCAGTATTGTTTGACCGTTGTACCATGGTGGGTGTACTTATTGAGGTACTCATACCTATTTCTGGCAAGGCCTTCTCTGTATCTGTTTATAGATGTGGCTGTCGCCTCTCTTCTACATGGAGTTAAAAGATTTGTTATTTCAATCTTATAAAAAGTCGTTGTTATTGAATTACCTTTATAGAATGTGATTCTCTTCTTATGTAATATATCTTAGAGGATCAAAACATAAAAATACTGTAGTAGCTGAAACGTGATCTTACACTCAGTCTTGGCGTTAGCTCGAGTTTGCACGCAACGACGAAATCCGTAGTACACTGAAAATAACGTCTGTAATATTGTTTGAAATTGATGAATCGATATAGGCAAAACTTACATTTTTATTATAATTGACTTTACAGCAGTAACACAGGAGTCAACGGACTAAAAAATTAGTTAAAAGGTTTAGAATTCGTAAATAAATATTGAAAAACTAGACCGATGGTTCAGGAGGGCAGGGAATATCGTAAAAACATTATGAAACCAGTGGACGAATGAAACAATATATTTTGATATGTTTAAGGTCAAAACCACCAACAGGAAGTTTGATATGTAATCATTACAAAATATAATAGAAAATGCTAATTTTAGGCACAAGGTTAAAACATTAAATGATTTGTTATATAGCAAAAATTTTAAAATTTAATGAAATAAATATTTGCAAAACAACTACTACAATAAATATCACTGTAACGTCAGAGGCGGCGTAAGGTGTGGGCCACCGCCCACGACCTCGCGGTGCAAAGGGCGCCTCTAAGCCGAAAATAAATTCAAAAAAGTATGGAAAATCCAAAAATTCACGTCACAAAGTTTTTCTTATAATAAATATATTAGAATTAACTCTCAACTTAAAGATAATGCACTCTTCGGCACACGAAATAAATATGAATGAAATAATGGATATTTTTGATAAAATATTTTGTGTTATAAAATTAATTAATGTATGAAAAACTGGTTAATTTTAAGTGTTTTCTTTTTTAATTATAAGCTCTTCTTGTACCATCCGGGGGCCTCGCGAAATAAACCTGGCCCACATTAAGTTTAGGTCTTGCACCGCCATTGTGTAACGTTGACTCTACTGCCCCAAGAAATAGTAACAGATTTAAAACTATGCCATAATTCACTTAATTTATAATTCTATTGTCGTTAATATATAATTCTAATATATTTCGAAATACAAGTGATCATTCTTATATGTGGTGAATTTCGAATTGTATGTCGACATAAATAATACGACGGAACGAATCTTAATTAAATAATGAATCTTAACGAAATTATCTTCTGTTGCTATTTAATAGCAAATTTTAAAAACACCCACTAATTTTTTTTTTCAAGTCCGCCAACAATTTCGAAATGGGCACATACATTCCTCATAAATAAAAATACCTGTTTAAGAAAGGTAACAAAAAACTACATATTACGTTAAAATTCACAAGTTGCCGTGAATACGACAACATAAAATACGGCATGGTTTGAATTGACCAACTATTCATTAGTAAGCGGGCACCCGATTAGCGCGCAAGGCATGCCCGCTCTTAAATAATTTATTGGGAACCAGCTACGATCCTACGCTCGTCCTCATGTACCGTTGGACGACAGGGCTGGTTAATAGATAGCTGGTCGACTGACTATTAGTGGGAAAATAACCGAGACTTCGCTAGTTAAGTAACCAATAATTGGCTGGTTAAATTATTAACCATTGTCTGGATAAATGAATCGTTAGTTACTTAAATAGCCAATAATTTAACGCAGTTAAATGTGGAGATTATGCCGTGTGATGTCGGCATTGAATATCACCACTTCCTCTTTCCATAAATGTCGTAAGAGGCGGCTAAAGTACAATATATATGAAATGGACACCGTTTTGCTGTGTAACATCGACATTTCCTGCGGTCACCAACGCAGTTATGATAACTACTGGCAAAAACCCACATTTGACCTCCCTAAATGTCCAGCAGTGGAACTCAAAAGGATAAAGCTAAGTAACAGACAGGGGATGCATATTGGCTGCCTACGCTTCAGAGAGATCAGAAATCTAAGTTTAAAGTATGTCTTTTGCTAAAACCTCGATGAAGAACAGCATGAAATTTACATAATATTTTAGTAGGTATAACTTTTTCATACTTGTGTAAGTTGTCTGAAACTGTGCAGTACTGCATAAAAAATCTAAGAATAACACATAATATTTCCAAGGTACACGTTGACTACTTTCTGCAAAACTGCTTCCTGTCTGCAACGAGTAAAAGTTTCCCAAACCCAAAGATTACCTACCTTTATATCTGTGCATCTCCTCAGGATCGATCAGTCACGCCTGGCCGCACACGACCGCGGACGTAAGTCGCGATGCATCGACGTCACCACCACTTATTACTCTTGTCGTATCGTGTCCCTCGCCCATCGGCGATACTGATAGCCACAATGTCGTGCTTTGGCGATGAAGGACCACAAAAATATTTCAAAACTCATAAAGGCCTTGGCCCGTAATATTCTAAAAGAGAACTGACATACTAAGTCCCACTGAATCAGTCGTCAAAGGAATTAAAACCGACTTCGTTACAAAACGGAACCCTTCGGAACAATTGAAGGAAAACATATACTTTACTTACTCGTATGAAGTACTGGCATTTTTCCACGGCTCCGATAACATGAATCACGTTTCAAACGTTGAAAAGTATCCTATGTTTATTTAGGTCACGATATGTGTGCATTTCAAGTATTTGATTTTGCGTACAAAAGACTAACGTACATCCTTACAGATATTAGTACTCGAGATTAATTACTGGCGTCTTTTATTTTTTAAGTCCTTTATACCTTCTTTTAAGCTTTCAAAATCAACATTCTCATATCCATGTTTATACAATGTAACAGCCCTGAGAATAAGTCTTTGGACCCATCGATCTAATGCCGTCGCCTGCTACAGATGACAAGTTACAATGTACGTAGTTATGGTCGGACTCGTGCATACAAACCTGAATGGGATGATATTTCTAGTCTCGATGCTTCAATACCATATAACATCACTAGCTACCAAATGAAAGTGGTAGAGCTCTTCGTGTTTCTGCCGTATAAAAACGGTTTGTTGCTGTTCTATTTTGGAGAATGTGAGTTAGTCAATTATATGAGGCGATGGATTGACTGGTATTCAGGTTTAACAAAAAAGAGTTGATCAATGAAATTTTATGCTATACTCATAGTTGGAACTCCATCGGCGGTAGTAGCCGATGGAGCGTAGCTACTTAACATTCAGTGGCCAGTATGCCCCGCTTTGCTATTTCAGGTTATCAACATCATCACCAACCCATGTTAGTGAAATTATGGTGTCTATATTGTGTGAAAAGATTTTAGGCCAGTCCACCACGCTGGCTATGTGCACCAAGGTAGACTTCGAAAGCTTTTGCAACTCGCGGATGTGCATTTTCCTCACGATTTTTTCGTTCACCGTTAAAGCAAATATGTGATAAATAACATGTGATAGGCGCTTCAGTTTTTTAAAGTGGTATTATTCCGGAGGTACTATCGCCACACCTACCTTATGACAGCACTGTTAGACGCTACTCTACACGCTACTGTAAGGGAGACATACTTATCTGAGGCGTTCCAACTTACTCCTAAGGGAAAGCAACTGTGGCTAACATCAGGTAAGACTACGATCCTGTCTGGTGTTGATTACAGATGTCTTTCGGCGGCAGAGGCTACTTACCATCACTGACAGCAAGCTCGTTTGCTACTATCATATTAATAAAAGTAGCATGATAAAACCGAGCGATGTTTGTCAGCTACTGCGCCAATCGATCCGTCTCGATGCAACGATTCTACGTCAACATTCACGTATGGACCAAGCAGCCTTTGTTCCCAGGTGTGAAGCATTTGATCGATACTACTGGTTACACATGATAAATGTATTGCGTGTACTTGATTGATGATCTGCCCTTATACGTTGATCCAAGAAGGTATTTTGTTACCTTATTAAGAGTTTATGAAATTTTAAATTAAGGCATTGTCAACGTATCTCCTTTGTTACTGACTTCCAAAGGAATTAAGTAACTTAAAAGTCATCTCTTCGTGACTCGACAGAAACAGTTTCAGAATGGGTATTTAAAGGTAAAGATATATGAAATATATGAAGTCTTTTGAAATATTTAGTAGGGCTGTTTTATTTGGTTCAAGTTATATATGGTCAAAGGCTGTGTAAACGCTATCCAACGGGCTACGCTGCGTTCGTTTTAAACGACATTCGCTTGGCGTTGCAAACGTCACGTGTTGTGCGTGAAAGACAAATTTTAAGGTCCGATCTATAAGACCACAAAATTAAGCTGTAACTTGAGGACACTTTAAGCCAATGTTTCGTGACCCTCAGGAAATATCGATTAACGGTTGTAGTAGACTCATTTAGAGCAACTAACTCTCTCAGAAGTTTTATAATTGTCTTATATAGACCGAATTATATGTTATCGTAACGAACTACAGTTATCTATCTGACATATCATGACAGACATGTAAAACATTCAAAAGCCAATCCTAAGCGTTTTTTTAAGCAAAAAATATTGCAAGTAGTAGAAGCTGTACTGTATTGAATCGTACAGGTTTTAGACCTGTACGATTCAAACGGGGTACCTCCCTGGTGACATTTCGTACCTACTTCTATAGTGAAGCTGTCCGTACGTTTCGTTCCAGGGGTGTGGATGCCGGTTGCATTAAACACGTTAGAACACACTTCAGATAGAACCTATGTTATACCCTAAGACTAGTATGCGGAGTTGGCTACAGTCATTATCTATACTAATATTATAA
>MOOZ01000705.1:206512-225904 GCA_002930495.1 Cecropterus lyciades | reverse complement strand
AAAATTATAATATATATGGTACAAGGTACAAACAACTTATAGTGTCCCAATTTGAAATAACAAGGTTTCCAATGCAAATAAATGTTTCAGATGGTCATAGTATGTGGGTGGTGTTGCTTTTTTAAGAAACATATTTATCATTTTTATTTGGAAATTTTGTCTTGAACTTGTCTTTAATACTGTTCAATGAAAAATAGTTTAAGTCAAATATTTCATGTTATAACTTCTATGTAATTCTAATTTAAAGTTTATTAATCAAATACAATTAACAACTAAGTGTTTAATTGTTCACTGAGGTGAGTGACTAGAAAAAAAAATATATGCAAAAAATTCAATAATCAATGATCTAAACAAATAGATTAGTTTTTCATTTTTATAAACTCATCTTTAGTTATTACTAACTGGGCTCAACATAAGTTAAATTGTTATAACTTTGAAAAATAAATTGACCTTAATTATATAGACAGTGAAATATATATTGAAAACTAAATTTAGTAGTTTTGTTTTTATGCAATTTCAAACACACAGAAAAAACATACACAAAATATTAAAAAAAAGCATGGAAACATCTACAATAACATGTTGTCAGTCCGCCCATTCTTTTTTTTTGCAAATATACAGAATATTTCATTTACGTTCATTTATTATTCCAGAGGGGGCAACTATTGCAGTAGTTTACGAGTGTACAGTTTGTGTAATTGTTTATTTGTTCAATAAATCTTTAAGTCGTTGAAGTTTCAATTGTTAATGTTTTGTTATGAACAAAACATAACCACCAATTACTCACAATATGTTATTTCGCCATCTGTATGGTACAATCTTAATATTTTCCATTATCTATTCATCAATGTATTTATATACACAAGTTACAAGATTTTCTCACCATCCTCTGCTGTAAGCACAAATATTTTGACACATAGACATCTGCACATGGAAATACTAATACTACTGGATTCTATGGTTCAGTGTATGTACATATGTAGAAAATAGATTTACACTGGAAGGGCAATGTCTGCCATTTTCTGCTTGCCTTATAAAAAAATTGTGCCCTTAGTGAAAACAGGTATAAATCTGAATCTCTGATTTTGCCAATAGGTAGCCATTGGCACAATCAGGTTTAGTGGCATAATGAATTGGCTTTAAGTCTATATTTTGGCAGTGACAAAACTATGTATACCAATTTTCACTAGACGCACAGAAATAAGAACTTTATAAACTACCTAAAACCAATCTTATTTGAAATACAAACTTTTCTATGTAATCAGCGTTATACAGTTCCGGTGAGAGATAAGAAATGCACATGTGATCTTGATAATTTCATATTCATCTACTTCATTAGCAATGAATATCATTCATGTTTTATTATGAAAGTATAAATCATTTATTATTTGTCATTTATTAAGAAATGTTACTCATTCAACATTCAATGAAAAGCCATAAAAGATATCCCTGATGTTTATGTACATTGTTATGTATCTAAAAGATAAAGACAATACAATTCAGCATGTTTTTTTCATTGTACATTTGTGATTTAAAATTATTATAAATACCTTCAGTTATGATCTACCTTTGCTGGAAGGAAATCTCTTGTGCTGTAGTCTATTAGTTTTGTGAAGATATGTCATGACATGTTCAAATTAGTAATGAATGTTGCACACATTGTGTCGCTGTGTGCATTTTTGATTTAATTATAAAATTCTATGCCACCGCAGACCAACCTTTTCATTCTAGATATCCTAAAGTTTTAAATAAGTTTATTGATATATTTTATATCTCAAGCAATTTATTACTTAAAAAAAAATGATATAACAAGAAAACTAAGCAAGTAAAACAGTTATATATATTTCATGATATGCCATATAATGTATGCTTTGAGTAACACCTCTCCCACTCTTCCCATGGGAAAGAGTTGTCATGTTGAAAGAGGTGTCCAAGGAACAAGCTTCAGGAGATGGGCAGCCGGGATTTTATTTTTGTACTATCAACACTCAGCGCAGTCACCTATATGCATGCCAGGATGGATTGATTCAATAATCTACCCATCCTTTCGATTCTAGGCATCTCCAAAAAGGGGTTTTTGTGAATAAAAAACCCATTTGGAGAGGCCTATGTCCAACAGTGGATCTCTAAAATGCTGACAAATGGATGAATATTCGATGTAACATATAACTTTTAATTATATATTTACTAAGTACTTATAATAGCAATATTTTTGTAAAAGTGCAAGTCTCTAAAAGTAATATAAACAACTATTATCAATATTTCTTTTATGCACTCCTATTCATGTGTCTTAGTAGATACAGACAGACAGTGCTCAGTAAGCATGACAAATAGATAAAAACAGGAAGTGAAGCATTTGGTAGTGAACAACTTAGCGCATTGTCAGTGGGGAGAATGATTTATATAGAACAGTTCAAGTGATAACAGCATTCCCAGGAACTTGCTCATTTGCCAAACGGGATCAGAATGTGCAGGAAATGCAGTCTATACATATATACTTAGTATGCTTACTTTATTAATAGTAATCTGTATATTTAAAGCTAGCCCCACAGTTTTATCTACATTTGAAATAAGGGTAAAAAGTAGTTAAGTAACTAGAGTTGATTCTATATTTAATTGGACAAATTGTTCCTTTTTAAATACACATTTTTTAATTATATACATATAATTGTAGATTTAATTAGTAATTATTTCGGATACCATAATTTTAATAGTAGTAAATGTTGTCATAATATACAGACTGTAAATATATTTTGTATTCTCCAAATTAAATTCAGTTGTCTTATTACACACGGACAATAGACTGTTAAAATTTTACAAATTGCAAGAATGTGTATTACCAATTATTCTCAGTTTTGCAAACTCTCTTTAGCAAATAGGTAATTATTATATGTATGCATATCTTATATATAGGACACATGACAAAAAGATTTTCAAAATGTGTAATAATGTTTCACCCAGTTTATTCTACAATTTTTGTCTCAAATCCAACTCATACATAGCAGTATTAAATGCAAGCAATAAACTTGCCATCATTTCTAAAAATAACCAAGTTTAAACATTGGTACTCTGTAATTACAGTCTGCATAGAAATGGAATTTCCAAATGAATATTGGATGAAATTATATACAAAAAACTAAAGTGTATTAAAAATAAATTTCTTACTTGTAAGCAAATTTTAGAGCAACTAATTTTCAATATAAATTAATATTTTTTAGTGACAATAGTGTGTAGTGTCAATCAGACGTAAATGAATATATATGGTATAATGAACATGATATGTAATTTTAATAATCGTTATTAAATATTTCTTTAATCATGTTAGATATTATTAGTTTGTAATATAGTTGTAGAAGTATATTGATTACAAATAATTTGAACAAAAACGTTAAATAAATTTAATCACAAAATGTCGTTAAAATCCAATACGAAATTGGTTCTTTCGATTTCCTAACGATAAAGTCCGATAAACTCACTACTGATAGTTTAAGCAACTTGATGACACACAGAAATTAATTTTAATCACATGTACATATTTATAATGAGTTCACATTACGTTTAGGCGTGATAAATGATTCAAATTGCAGTTCCTAACGAATTCGAACCCGAAAGATATTGGATTTTGCAACCTAAACTATTATAATTGTCGGTTGCATCGCTGTTCACTTACGAATACGACGAAATTTAAAAATTCCAAACATCGACATTACCGAAGAATGTACGAAAACGTAAACACTAGTTATGTTTGTAAACAAAAAACGCCGGTAATTTAAGATAATCCACTTACCAGAACTTTGATGAATCTGCTCTCCAGCTCATCCCTATCGGGCATGGGCGGCTTGGTTCGGTTCCTAGTCGACGGCTGTCGGACATGGTGACTCTTGGTTGACGGCCCGTCCAGCATTGTCGGCTCCCTCGAAGTAATCAAACCCATTTTACACTAACACTCGATAAACACCAAGCACATATTCCGACTGCATCAGGTCATTTTTATCACAGACAACAACACTGAACGCGGTTTTTATTCATCAACAGGTCACATTACACTACGAGACCGCCTCATATCAAAACTATCGCAGAATGCAAGTACTGAGCTAACAAAAGTAAGCGAGGGCGAGGCACGTCCGCATGCTGTCAAATCAAACGCGATACGCTAAGTTAGGGCCGTGCCATGAATCATAAAGGTGACCAGTCCTAAACATCAATTTATCGATAAATTTAATCGATTTAGTTTACTTAAAGGTAAATCTCGCGTTTAGTTTCTTTATCTACTTTTAAAACATGTAACTTGATGAAAATATAATATTTTCATCTAAATAATTTAATGAAAAGAATTTAAATTTAATTAGTAAATAAATAGTAGGTAGCTACTTTATTAATTTCGAATAATATAATCCTAATTTAAAATATAATTATAGGTGGTAGTGGTGGTATTATTTGAACAGACACTATGCTAAGTATATTTAGAGTATATATTTTTTTATATATACCATTTCTTTACAATGATGATGATTTTAATGACTTTGTAAATTTGTATTTTATTGTTTTTCATTATGTTGTTAATCATTTAAAAAACATGAATTGATTTTTTTACATTTGTTACTTTACATTGGGCCATGGGTGAGCTATTTAATGCGTTGATTATATTTTATAGAAAGGTAAAAATAATTATAGAGTTGCACGTTTCGGTTTGATTCAACGTTATGGTAGATATTTTTTATCAGTTGTATGTATTAAAGCATCGATTTATTTAGTATCGATTTTATTTACCGGTTTGAAGACGTCTCTTTTACGTAGTCAAACGAAGTTCGTGCAAGACGATGTTGAATGTCATGAATGACATTCAGTCCACCAAGTTAATAGGTATTGATATAAATAATTTATACATTCATGTTTTTCTCCGTTATCCCTCCGAGGTGTATTTATTGTTATATCTATTCATGTGTTTTGTGCTTGGCTTATATATTGTGTGATTTATTGCTATTGTCTATAGTCTTTATCAAAGTACCCAGCGACTAAAGATGACATTTTATTGCTTATTACATTTATTAAAAAACAAAATAATCACTTAATAAAAATCGTCGCCGGCAGCCGCACTAGTTCGATCTACTCATAATTTTTTTCTGTCCGTGTGTTGTTGCGTACAATCCTGCTTTAATTTATAAAAGAGGAGATTATGTTTCAATTAGGTACATTTCGAGATTTATTTAATGTTCCTTCTTCCAAAAACATTTGTTTTGTGTACAATGTTTTTCAATAAGGCACGTGTTACTTCTCTCGATATCAAACGGATTTGTGCAATCAGTTTGTTCAGTATTTGTTTAAACAGTCTCAATAAAGGCATATGGTCGCAGGTACTACAGGTCTTTAGAGTAATGGTATATACACGGAGTCACGTCAAATATCGATGTGATTTACTGTTTCAGCATTTACAATACCAAACAAAGTTAAATAAATGCTTATAACTTAAATATGACTTTAGAAAAAAACAGTCAAATTGGGTAACTTTCAATTTCCTTGTAACTTTGAATATGACTGATTTCATAATTCTAATTTATACAAAAGTTCAATGTTTCTCATGATATTAATTTTGAAAATAAATGATTTTTGTTTACCAAAATAGTTCCATTCAAAGCTACCCAAAACTTTGAATGATCTCTAAAACCCAATTTTCTCTCATTTTTGAAATACTAATAATAAATCAATACTAATAATAATTTTTCGGTATAAAAGGACACTATTATTCAATAGAACACATTCATTATGTGTTCCATTGAGTAATAGTGTCCTTTTATATCCATGCTTTTATGCCATTATTTTATATTAAAAAAAATGAAAGGTCATTCAAAGTTACCCAACTTGACGTTACATAAATGTCTTTAGTCGATAACAGATGGCGCCACAGGTACTCCACACCACGTTTCTTTTTCGGGAATCACCTCCAAACGCCATGCAAATGAATTGTCTTCACAATCTAGAGTTATTGTAGACTATTTCATGTTAAACTTTTTCTTATAATATGAAAATAGCAAACTAGGAAGCAGTCCACCTAGTGTTAAGTGGCTACTGCCGCCTATGGACAGATGCGTTGTTACCCCAGAGGACTGGTACTCCTCGGATAAGTATGACACCCTTCAGACCAGAACAGCGCATAACACTGCTGTTATTAAGCAGAAGGTGTGGCGGTGGTGCTTACTGAGCCGAACTACAAATAGTTCCACCACCTTTATAGTGTAAGGAAAGGTTTATTAGTTCAAATGAAACAAAGTATTATTATATATAAATTTTAACTTTTATTGCTTTTGAATAGGTACAGAAATACAACGACGGGGTGAATACGGCATCCCCCGCCGGTAAAGGAATATACAATACACCAATATCTTGTTAGCACCATTTTTTTTGTATTTTTATTTTTTCTACAAACGTACCATAACCTTAAATTGCTATTAATGCATAAACAAATGTTGATGGTCTTTTTAATATTCTCCAAAATAATGTTAACTAACGCTTAAATATTATTTATTAGCTTTATATTTGATACATTGATCACACAAATCTAAAACTAAAATGAACTTAATTATTCATTGAAGAATTACATCTCAGGCTGAAACATAAATCAAAAAGGACTGGTAAATGTTGGCCGCCCATTGTCACCATTAAAAAGTTCAAATTAAATTATGTTATCAAACGTAAAAAATTCACACTGGCTGTGCAAATATGCGAGGAAATAAAAATAGATTCTTTGGACCACTGCAGTCCAAGATAGTTCCTCACCAACTCCAAGTAATCCTGTCCAAACTATCAGGTCTAAGAACGAAAAATAAACGGCAGTAAAGCCAGTGCACCTCCGGATTTGTTATATTTAAAATCCTTTCCAGAACTTATTTGGTACAAGTACACCTACTGATACCCACAATTCGCTAAACTTCATGCATTTTACTCATCACGATCGGCATATTCCTAATTCCTCGCAAGCTATACACAGCTAGGCTTTACAGAGAACATAGTAGCATGGTGTTCTGCGGGCCACATTTACACGCCCACACACAAACAGCTCCGGTAAAGCGCGGAGCGAAACAACACAAGGCGATTTGGTCCAGCTTCAACAACATGTATCAAACGATTAATATTTTTTGTTTGTTTGTTTGTTAATAATTTATATGAAATCTCCAAGTGGATACAGTCTTTGGTTAGGACAGTAGAGACGTTCAGAATTACGAAACTTACATTTATAATATCACAAGCACAACGTGAACATACTCATACGATAATTCATAATTCAGTCAAACATCATAACGTATTTTTATACCTTACAATTATTATTATTATTTCAAAGCAGCCATTATGCAACTATGTTATTATATATTTTTTTCATATAATTATTCAGAAACTTCAGTTACATTTCCATTAGCCGCGTAATAATATTCTCCATGATGTACTTAAACGATTACCACGTAAGACCTAACGTTTTTCCTACACTACCGGACAAAGCAAATGTTCACGAAGAAAGCGACACATTTACGGCACGTTCACACGATACGAGTCGTGACTTACGACTATTCGTTTTTACTTCTCTTGATTCTAACTCGTATGATGAATCCAAACAAAAAATATGAATCCAGCCAAAAAAAATATGAATCCAGCCAAAAAAATATGAATCCATCATGAATAGTCGTCAATATAGTCACGAATAGTTTTACCTCCATGTCGATTTTGACTATTTCACAATAAAATGAAGATTTGTATTACAAATATGATCATATATTCTCAGCTTATAAAAAAACGACTCTTAAATGATGTATGATGTGTGAACGTACCATAACGCCTACGGGACGGCTACATAGGGTTAGAAGCGACAAAGGGTACAATGCACGAAGTACTATGCGATTAACGTACAGTAATGTACACCGTTAGTTTGTCGACTACTTATAATACACGTACTCATTTAATACTTTCAAGGCATATCTCGCTCATTAAGATTACTAGCAACCTTAAGCTAAACAGTAATTATCTATTCCACAAAACGTTTTCACACTTCGAATGTCGTGTTTTTGCCAAGTTTTTGAATTGCGCTGCAATTTCGTAAAAACTTACACGACGATTAAAAGTCGTGAAAACGCGCAACTTACTAGGCACGACATGAAGAGCTTATGACAGCCTAACGCCTATGATACGGTACAAAGTTGCATCGACCTTAGCTCTACAACTAACGAAACACTACGAAGATCACATTGGAAAAAAAAAAAACAAATGAAACCAAACACTACAAATGCGTCAAATTTTTGAAAACATTAAAATATCAACGATCGAATAATACATTTTTTTTTATCTACCGCCATTACGTTTATATATTTTTATAGAGATGTTATTACCTTAAAAAACTTTGTGCAGCAGTTAAAAATTTTCAAACAAATGTTCTTTATTTCTATCTAAATATTCTAAACTAAAGACTGCTTAACGATAACATAATTCTACCCTTCCTCGTTGGTAAAACAATTAAAATGGAATAAGCAACACGAGCTGACTCTGAGCTGACTTATAACACCGAAAGAACCTTAGGAAGTTTAACGTATTGATGTAGATGATAGTGATGTTTATATCTATAGTCAGCAGAATTTTTATAAAACTGTACGTGTATAATATAAAATTTACCCTCAAAACTACAATCAACAGCTTCGCGTTACTTCAAGCAAAAGCAACATGTATTGACAATATTTTTTTTGATAATTTAGACACATTGGCTGTATAGTTTTTGTTACTTCCAGGGTAAAAGATATCAAGTACATTACCTGCAGGTTACTAGTTATGGATTTATTTAATCCTATTTTTATACGAGGAAGGGTAAAAGATATCAATACTACCACTACAAGTCGTTCCTCGCACAGCAGCGGGACGAGAGACCCTCCTACTTTGAAGGGTTCGCGTACACACAGCAATTGAACAAACGACCTCTTCTCTACCCCTCTAGGGTGGGGATAGTACGTACAAGATAAGACAAACACTATCGATAGATCTCACGTTCATATGAGGAAGGGTAAAAGGTATCAATTTACGTCGTGCAATAGCAGGACGAGCGACCCCTCTACTTTTAGGGGTTCGTGTACACACAGCACTCCCTTTTACTTACCCTTCCCGCTACTTGGACGAGGAGTAGTTAAGAGGGAGCATACTATAGAAGACTTACTATCGACAGACCTCACGTCCAAACGAGGAAGGGTATAAAGCATCACTACCACCTACTTGGAGGAGGGGTGGTTTAGAGGGAGCGTACCACAGAAGACAGTTACTATCGACAGAAGACCGTCCATACGAGGAAGGGTATAAGGCATCACCACCACCCACTAGCAGGAGGGAGCGTACCACAGAAGACATACTAGCGAGCCATCGACAGAGCTGACGTCCACACGCGGAAGGGCAGCGGCTACTTGGAGGAGGGGTAGTAGTAGAGCACCGCGCAGCCGGGCAGCTGCCAGCGGGACGCGTGCAGCTCGATGAGCTGCAGCAGCGTGCGGCGGATGGAGGGCGCGGCCGCCGTGTTGATGAAGGCGTCGCGCACCGCCGTCAGCAGCCGCTCCAGGTCGCCCGGCAGCTGCGTCTCCAGGTCGCGACCGATGTACGTCAGCACGAAGAACAGGTTCTCCGTCTGGAATCGAACGTTATCGATATTATGTTGAATTCCGACACTTACGTCAACGCGAAAAACAGATTCTCCGTCTGGAATTAGACGTTATGGATATGATACTGGAATGCCGACTCTTACGTAAGCACGAAGAACAGGTTCTCCGTCTGGAATCAAACGTTATCAATATAATGTTATAACTCCGACTCTTACGTCAACGCGAAGAACGGATTCTCCGTCTGGAATTTCAAATATGAACTCGAGGTTCTGAGTCGGAATTAGACGTTATGGATTCGATATTGGAATTCTCCGACTCTAAACGCTGTTGTAAATATGTCAGAAAACGTGCGGAATTTTATATTAAAATGCTGTATAGAAAATACGAGTCTTTATGCTATGATATTTTTTTTAAGAAATACCAACAACCTCCCTGTGGAAACGGTCTCATAAATTCTCATAACTGATAGATTCTTATAGAAATCTGTATCAGAAAATTTTTTCAATCTTATAAATATTTTTTTTAACTGATAAATTCTGATACCGAGTTAGCTGTTTTGTATCAGAATTTATAAGACTTTTTCCACAGGGCTATACCAACAATATTGTTACCACGTAGCGTTGAGAAAAGATACATTTTTATTGGAGCAAGGGTAACAAGTATCAACACAATTGTTACGAGAAGAAGAGAGTACCTCGCACACTCACAGCAGCGGGACGAGTGTCTCCCTACTTGGCGGTGGGGTAGCAGTAAAATGAGGGTGCGTACTTAGATATGAATCATCTAATTCATCATAGCATGAAGATTATGCTATGATAAATATGACCACTAGCAAGTAGTGATGCGACGGCATCACTACTAGTAGCAACTCATATCGCTCTTCGTAGCATTGGCAGTACATCTCCAGCAGAAATGACAAGATATCGAGGGAGGTAATGACAAATGTGTCAACGTTGGCATTAATTACATCGATGCAACTTTCATCTATTGTAACAATATCAAGTATCTACTTGAGTTTGTTGGTATCTGTGGTATATGTTATTATAATATAATTAGAGGGTACACAAATATTACAGCAAATGTCTACCCGTTTTGATGTGATATATGGCAGTAAACGTTTAGGTAAATTACGAGTAGCGTTTCACTGATCTCTTGTAAGTCAGTATTGGAGTCATCTATATCGTCAGTCCACCTAGTCCAGAAGCTGCAACAACATCAACAGCCGCTAGTGTACACTCACTGGCTGGCGGATGCAATCCTTACAGCACTTGCAAATGAGCGTAAGCAGCATGTGTCGTATGGCACTGCAGCTGGCAGTACATCTCCAGCGGAAACGGCAAGACGCCGTCGGCGCTCTCGATTGTAAAGTGTTTGTGTGGATAGCATTGGACATGATATCCAAAATGGTGGTTTTGAATGTGATACCGAACAATTGGATGTCTTTAAAGACAGTATTGAAAACATCAAAGTCGGCAGTCCCACAATTGCACCGGCTGGCGGATGCAGTCCTCGCAGCACTTTTAGATGAGTGTAAAAAGCAGGTGTTTCTCTAGCCCGCCGCCGCAGCTGGCAGTACATCTACAGCAGGAACGACAGAACGTCGTCGGCGCTTTCCATTATGGAGTATTTTAGTGTGATGATGTAGAGTGAGATTGTTTTGATTGTGATAACGTCGAATTTTATGATTTTGAGTGTGATCATATTCAATGTGGTGGAAAGATGGCGAGTGTCATTGTATCAAGTGTAACAATGTCAAATGTTGACGTATCGAGGGATTTAATGTCGAGTGAGTCAACATTGGTATTAATGACATTGAATGTAGCTGCATCGTGACCATTTCAAGTACATATCGAAAAATCCGATGTCTTTTAGGACAGTGTAGGAAATTTCAAGATCGACAATCGTATAGCTGCAACAGCAACAGCAACCGAATTCAAGCACGAGAGCACCGGAAACGCAGAGACCGACAGTCCACCCAGTCCAGGACCTGCAACGACGTGAACGGGCAGTGAGCACTCACGTCGCTGGCGGAGGGCACCGGCTGGCGGATGCAGTCCTCGCAGCACTTGCAGATGAGCGTGAGCAGCACGTGGCCGGGCTGCGCGCTGGCGCCGCGCCGCTGGATGGCGCGCCGCCGCAGCTGGCAGTACATCTCCAGCAGGAACGACAGGAACGCCATCAGCCGCGGCCGCCCGCCGCCCACCAGCGCGCCCAGCAACTGGAACGCGAATTGTAAATATAAGGCGTCTCTATTTGTTTTGTCAAAAATTTAAGCAGCCGCAAAACGTAATCGTCAAACGTACTACCGCTATATAGGTCATTAATGTCTTATATTAAAATATCGTTTAAATCGCTGTACGATAAAGTTGTTAAAATACTCGTACTTATTTTTCTCATTATGAATATCTTTAACCACTAACATTTTTCCTCCATTTTTTGTCAGTTTTTTATTTAAAATATATCATTTTCTTTGTCAAGTTTTCGCATTTTTTTCTATTATAATCCTACTATTATACATATTATATATTTTACAGCTACAACAAGATATCTACAATATTGTTAAATTTTATCAATTTTTCATGCTTCTACATAAATTGCCTTAGCTAAACTCACCGCTTCAGCACTAACGACTGAATAATCTCCCCTTCCTTCCCGTCCCTTCTCCTCTCTTTTCTCTTTTTTTTCTTTTCTTTAATTATTTCTCCTTTTTTAACCCTTTCCCCTCAATCATTAATTCACTCCCTCCGCTCTATCGCCTATTCCCTATCCCAATTTACTTCTATCTCCACACTTACTTTCTCCATCTCTATTTCTGCTTAACCTCTCGCGCCCCACCCGTCACCCACCTTGTCCCGATCATGGTACCACTGCTGGCACGTGTTGAGCAGCGACTCGAGGAAGGTCTCGGTCTGCTCGCGCTCGACGACCGCGATGCAGCGGCGCGCGGCGGGCAGCGCGTACCGCGGGGACTCCACCGCGCGGGACACCAGGTGGCCCACCGCGTCCATTAGCGTGCGGGCACATACCGCGTTCGGATCTGGATATTTATACAGCTCATTCGTTTATTATTATTATTATTTGTAATATTGAAGTAAGGAGGACATATTTATCCGAGGGATTCCAACTTAGACCTCAGAGGTAGCACTTAACTCAGGTAAGACCCAGTTCTTAGCTGAGATTAGCCATAGATGCGTGGATTGCTACTTGCATATTATAAAGAAGTAGCGAGCATGCAGTCCACCTGATGGTAATTAACCACTGCCGCTTATGGACATCTGTAATCAAACCCCGAATAAGATCAGACTCTTACCTGAGGCTAGCCACAGTGTTGGTGCCATGAAGACTAAGTTAGAATGCTTCGGGATAAGTATATCTTCCTTACACTGCTATTACATAACAGCACATAAGGCTGCTATTATTAAGCAGAAATATGTGAGACGGTGGTGTTCCTCAGGTAAACCACAGAGAACAGATAACAAATACTAGAGTATACAAAACCAAATCCACTGGCTTCGAGCCAATACAAACAAACCATTGACATTTTTACACTGAAAGGGCGAGAAAAATTCCTAAATAATGAACAATTTTACATTTGGACGTTGAGACATGAAACGTGACGCTGCAGTGACATTTTGCATATAAAGGGCGATAAAATTTTCTTAAATGCGAAACAAATATCTAACAATTTTATGTTTATTATATATAATGTTAGAAGGTTAACTTTTGACATATTATTATAGGACATATTGCGATATTTTTTCATTGATCTAAAATGGAAATGAAAGACAATGAACTCTGCTGAAAGATATTTTTGTTCAAGTTATGCCATCTCTTCATCGATTGTAAACTTGCTACATATTCAGTACTAGGTGACCCGGCAAACGTTGTTTTGGCATATAAAGCAAAAACGCAGAGCATGCAGCGGAAACTCTCATTAGAAAAAAACTCCCGCTTTTGAAACATTCTTCATTGGTGCTCCGCTCCTGTTGGTCTTAGCGTAATGATATATAGCCTATAGCCTTCCTCGATAAATAGACTATCTAACACCGAAAGAATTTTTTAAATCGGACCAGTAGTTCCTAAGATTAGCGCGTTCAAACAAACAAACAAACTCTTCAGCTTTATAATATTAGTATAGATTAGAAGCTCGAGGGTAGATTACATTTTGAAGTAAAATTCTACCTTTCACAACCATGAAAGGAAAAATATTTGTAACAAAATACGGTTACTGATGTACACATGCGTGTAATTCGTTACTTGTATATAAATCGTCGTACACAAAACTTATTAGATATTCTTGAGTGACAGACCAAGTTCGCCGCTACTCTTTTTAGGTCTTTCGAAATGAAACGCAGAAAGTGCCTGAACCGCGACGTGGTTCCAAAAATAAGATTATTACACTTGTCCAGGTTGACCTTGTGCCAAAAATGCATACTTCCGAATAAAAACGTCAGCGCAGAAGACGATTCTTCAAACGAATTATCATTAAAACCATTTTCATCGTCAATTTTTAGGTTGCAATTGTGAACACGTGCTAAGTGCCTAAAGCAGAAACAATAGGTATTTAAACTGATCGTCAAGTAAAGGAAAACACAATCTTTGCAGGAATTTAAACGCGATAGAAAGCTATTCTACTGCGTACCCTCATTAAGATGCATACTTAAATATTAATATTAATTATCATACCGATTGATCTAGTACATAGTACATACTATGACTTTGTTCCTCATATCATATTGAAGTTGAAACAAGGAAACCTAACTAATAACACAAGTAGAATTTCCTATGCTATACGCTTATTAGAAATTAATTATTATGATCTACATGACAACAAAATCGTAAGGAAATCTTCAAACGGTTGAAAATTGTAGGTACCCATCCGCGCTGAGCCAGCTTGGTAGACTACGTTATTTTTATCATTAGGTATTATGAGACGTAGGTCTTCTGTCATCTGTCTGCCCTCAGATGCGAGACTTTGATGGAATCATGATCATGACTTGTATTGTATAACACAAGAAAAAAATTCCTGAAACTTATCAACGCGTCTTTGGATTTCCGAAGTTACGAAAACCAAAAATAAACTAAAGCATTTCCGAATCTCCGGCAACTTGTATACAAAGACAAACCTTCAAGAGCCTTATCGATGCACTCCTGGATCTCCGGCGGGAAGTTGCCCAAGTCACCAGCGTCGGCGGCGAGGCCGAGCGCGGCCATACCGCACGCGAGCGCGTCCGCCGACGTCAGCGACTTGGACCGCTTGAGGCCCGGCGTGAAAGATTGCGGGCGGACGCTCTTCCCGTTCCCATTCGTAAGAGAGGACGGCGGTGACTTCTTCTTCTCGGCGATCATCTGCTGGGGTTGTAGCTTGAAGTGCACGCGGGGACCCTGCAATCAGGTGTTACATTTTGTGATCAATTAGATGTCAGATTGTTATAACTGGCCAAATATTTTAATATGGCTGTGGTCTATCTAGTGTTGTCGTGGGTGGTGATGCTGATCAGCACAAAATAGGTACGTAAAGATCCCTGCGCCGCAATAAACACTTAAAACTACTCTTAGATTGGAAGTTTATTACTGAATTAATTAATTATCCATCCAAGAGCACACTCGGGAATAACATGGTTATTTTATGTAAAGCTCAGATGTGCGAAATTACTGTTTGGTCGTTTGATTATAAGTATCTTACTCCTTGACAGAATCTGTAAATTGGGGAAGGATTGTGTGTGGCACAAAAAGCCCTGTGGTTTGTGTAGATCCTGACCGATGAAAATAATTAAAGCTTGTCTGTGGTCCTGTAAGTGGTTTCAAAAACGTCTGACCCCGATTGGTCACTAACCCGTATATCCCTCACCAATCAGCATTGAAGCAGTGCGGTGGAGTATGGTAAGAGTAACTAATGTCAGCCACGAGACATTCGTTTTAAGCGTCATACATTCTGCACTACAAGCGTCGAAAATTAAATACATACTTCTGATTTTATAAAACCAAGAACTTGTAGCGAAATTTCCAAAAATTCGCTCAACGCTGACTAGATGTCTCATGGCCTCGCGGTAAAAGCGTAAAGCGTGCAACATACCGCAGCGTGCGGCACGTTCCCGCTCGAGGCGCTCGCGAGTAGAGCGTGCGGCGGCACCACCGGCCGGTAGTGCGGCGGCACCTGCGCGTGCAGCACCGCTGAGCGCGAGTGCTGCAGCCCCATGCCCGCGTAGCCGACGCCCATCGCCGACCTGCAACATGTCGGATTACCGTTTACAATCTTATTACTTTTTAATCACATCGGAGTAACAAACGAGCATGCAGTGCACATAATGGCAAGTGGCCACTACCGCTCCTGGACATCTGTTAGCAACTTCATATAGAACAGGGGTTCTATTTATCTATCTATCTATCAATCACAGATGCGTTGCCTCTCCCGCGGTCTCAGATGGTCGCCTCATATAATGTAAACCGAAACTGAATATTATAAAGGCGAAGTTTGTCAAGATTGATGTTAGTTTCTCTTTCATGAAAAAAAGTAAATATGTGCCATTCACACGCGGCATAAGTGAAACTTCTGAACAGTAGCCTACGAGAGAATTTATAATAATATAATTATAATAGATAATGGACCCAGACTATGAAATACTGTGTAATTTATCTCATTTCGTCGACTTAAGTCGATTAGGATATATCCTATATATATTACTTACAAAAATTATATACCTACATGTGTTTGTTTTATCGTGACGCATTTCCGTTTCATCGAGTTTCAAATCATAACAATTCTAAAAAGTTTCTCTTCAACAATTGTTCGAATTTGGATAAAATTTGACACGCAACACAAAAAATACCGGTAAATGACGCCTGAACCCAAGTAAAAGATACACAATAGGTATTACTTACTAAAGATAAAGAGTAAATCCGCAAATTCTAATACTACTTCTTCGTAAAATTATCCTAACAACTCTGTTACATTTTGCAATACTAGTACGACTAGCTTCACTTTACTATCAACGCCAGATTTGCTGCCTGATAAAAGATCTTATTTTATGTTATAATAATTTAATCTTTTGTAATTATTTACTATTCATAATGTATGTGCAAAATTATCACCATCTTGATAATACACATGTACGGTCGTTGTTTCTTGTTATAATGTAGAAATATTAAAATGGAAACGATAATTTTGTTTTACGCATCTATATAGGTAAGTTTTAGGATGGAGCGGGTTTCAATTATGGCATCCCCTTGAAATCTGAATAAATGAAATGAAATGATAAATTTAAATAAACTACCGCGAGTCTCCAAAAACAAATTTTGGCGCCCCCAAAGACTTGCTGGTGGCCCCCTCTGGGACTTGGTGCCTGGAGCAGGCCCTCCTGTGCTAGGGCCGGCCCTGTATAGTCGTATCGTTAGTGATAAGTAACACGATCAGTGACGTGCAAAATATAGCTTATCAATGACTAATCCCCACCCTGTACTAGAAGTTTTAGAACATAGATTAGTTAAAGTGAAAGAGTTTGTACAACAATTAGTAAAAACGAAAAGAGTTCCTGGTGACCATCAACTGATCACTATCCACATGCCATTATAACTGTTACATCAGGCCTGTATGCTTATCGACCATCTAATTATCTATTCGGCGACGCTAATATATTCATACGTGAAACAATGGATGCCACGACCATTGTTGGGACCGCCACATATATTTATGAAACAATATTAATAGATGCAACATTATCTTGAAAATTGTATGACGGCAGCAAATAATTAGTAAGGAGGTCAAAAGTTCAAAATAAATTTAGCTTTATCAAACGATAAATTAGACAAAGACAACGCTTAAACTTATAAAAAATACTTTAAAAAATGTCATCAATAGCAAAAAGTTTTAAAGATACCGAATTTGGAGAAGGTTTAGCACTAGACATTTACAGGACAAGTCAATCATTTCTGAGCACGGGTCTCCTCTCAGTGAGAGAAGGTTTAAGGCAGTAGTCCACCACGCTGGCCAATTCCGGATGGCTTTACATCACACAAGTTCCTTTATAAATTCATTTTACAAGCATGTATATTTACAAGCATATTCCTTTTATTTGGTTTAAAATGAAATGTAGGGTACATACAATATGGAATGGCCAGATATGAGAGAATGAAAGATGATGAAAAAGAAAATGAAAGTGATGAGAGAAAATTAGAATGACATTCGAACCACGCACCGGCTGCACGAAAAACCACATTTCAAACTACTGGACTATCGTCAAACTCCCTCAAACTACTCCTCAAAATTCGCTAGTCATTTATCAGCGTTAAACTCAGACAACACCACGGAACGGATGTAGAGCAAACAATACAAGCAATGGTCGAATGCGCGTCACATACGCTGCGACCACATATGGTCATCGGATCCTGCGCTACGCATGGTCACCGTCGATATGGTCAAATTATCGATTCCAACGTATGGTCGGAAGCGTTACGTTTCGGCGATGATGAAATACTTCGTGTTGTTGAATGTTTTGCCTGTTGATTAAAATTTGACTGGACACTTTGGAAGAGTCATAACAGACTATAAATAAAACTTTACTTATTGAATACCTATAACACAACTAACTTTGCAAACTATTCTCTTATGTTAAACACATACACAATTATGCTACCTAATGTTTTATAGCAAGAATTAAAAGAAATATGTAGTAAGAAATTTAGGTCTAATGTTAACATCCTTAACTAAAAACAACAACAGTATATCTATATACTCGTAACAATAAATGTGACATTACCTCTCTTTACGAATGGTTAACAGTTATGTAAAAGGGGGGTAGCTAATGCCCAGTTATAACTAATAGGAGCACTTACAATGCAATCAAACTGCATTAATACACAAGGTAGGAATCAGAAGGACTTTAAGGACATACATACATGCTATCTTGATACTCTCACGTTTACCTACTTAGAATTATTCTTGAGAAACAACAATTGCTACACACTATCGATCCTCTCACGATCCAGCACAATTCTATCAAATCCAATCTTTTAAATATGTCCTCACAAGTAAAGTGCGTGTTCCATATATAAAATTTACATTAAGACGACGTAGAGGTATGATATGGAAAGGTACATATATTAAAGACTAGCTGAGCTCGAGGTTACACCCGCGTTTAAAAGAAATGTAACGTGACATACATTAACCGAAATTTTCCTCATTAGAAAAAAAAAAACCCGATTTTGAAACATTTTTCATTGGTGCTCCGCTTACTTAGAATTATTCTTGAGAAACAACAATTGCTACACACTATCGATCCTCTCACGATCCAGCACAATTCTATCAAATCCAATCTTTTAAATATGTCCTCACAACTAAAGTCCGTGTTCCATATATAAAATTTACATTAAGACGACGTAGAGGTATGGCATGGAAAGGTACATATATTAAAGATGCTAGAATGCTACATAGTTCTACTACTACCAACGGAATAACTACCAGCTCTCTGGTACTATAATTTCATTTATAAAAACACATTACCTACATTTGGTAAACAGGTACAATATGGAGGACCGTAGAGACATTAATCCAACGAGCATCAAGTACGCTTGGAACGCGTGACGTAAAAATTGAGGGCAAGTGGCGCGTCCTGTTCGCACTTTTGCTATTGTTGCTTTAAAAGTACCTACAGCGAAATGTTAAATAGTACAATATTAAAAAAAAAACTTGAATTATAACGTAAAGTCAAAGTTTCATTATATTTGTTTCACTACACGAGTACCTACTTCATTTGAAAGTTTTTTTTTTTTTATAGTA
>MOOZ01000705.1:193994-206172 GCA_002930495.1 Cecropterus lyciades | reverse complement strand
TGAAAGTTTTTTTTTTTTTTATAGTATGGAAGTAGCAAACGAGCATGCAGCCCACCTGACGGCAAGTGGCTACTGCCGCCCATAGATATCTGTAATCAACCCTAGGTAAGAACAAAGTCTCACCCAAGGTTAGCCACAGATGTGTTGCTACCCCTGAGGACTGAGATCTAATGCCTCGGAAAAGTATGTTTCCACACCCTTCAGACCAGAACACGGCAGCGCATAACACTGCTGTTATTAGGCAGAAATAGGTGTGGCGGTGGTGCTTCCGGAGTCGAACCAGAAAGAGTTCTACTATCTATTCATGACAATGTTGACCGGGTGCCATGGCGCATAATACCAACACATTGTTTTGAGAAAACGTGTTGATATATTTTAGTTTAATGCCGGAAATATTCGTTTTATCACTGAGACCCGTTGCCAAACAGAAATGCGTCAGTTTGTAGAGAGCACACGTATTGGGATTCCATCAAGGTTCAAGCAAAAATAAAACTACAACCAAGGCAAATAAATATTGATGAATTACTCACACTGGTCGTATGTTACTTGTGAAACTTATTTCTTTTTTATAAGATTTAAGCAGCGAACGAGCATGCAGTCCACCTGACGGTAAGTGGTTACTACCGCCCATAGACATCTGTAAGCAATTTCATACAGAACAGGGGTTCTATCTGAAGTGCATCACATATGCGTTGCTACTCCTGAGAACTAAGATGGCGGCGTCATATGAAAGTGAGCCGGCAACAATACTCTTCCACCGAAACGCAGGAACTGCTTCATGTTAGGACGTGTAAGATGTGGAATGAACTTCCTCCTGAGGTATTCCCGGAGCGCTATGACATGGGGCTCTTCAAAAAAGGTGTGAAGAGAGCTCTCCTTCAAAGCCGGCGATGCATTGGCGACTCCCCTGGTGTTGCAAATGTCCATAGGCGACGGTGACTACGGTACGATACTTTCTATCAGGTGGCCCGTCTGCCTTATCGTTAGGTTCAAGTATATTAAAAAAAAAAAATGTTAAACATAAGCGTGGCACTGGTACCTCTCCGGCCGAATTATACTCCTTCTCCACTTTCTAATACGTAAATCAAACACGAAATCTTGAACTAATCGTCTATAATATGGCTGTGTACCTATATAAACGTTTATATAGGTACACAGCCTATTAATTTAAGCGCCTCACTATGACAGATTTTCTGGATATATCTTTATACTAATTTTGTGATATAGTAAAATAAAGAGGTTTTGATAAAACTATATCAGGTTTGTTCATATATGTATTTAATATCGAGTAAATACCTACGAAAAAGCCTACTTAAGAAAATCAGAAATCATATTCAGTAGACAATTTTAAAAAATTCTAGGCACATCGCACAGAAACGCACCAATAATCTGGCATGTGTAGCAGCAGGTTAAGTACCTCTTATATATAAACTTTCTACAAGTGCTTGGGTTCTTACCCATGTGTGAAACCTTTCCATTAGGACATAGTCAAATAATTATAACAATATAATTATATTATTATCTTTATCGAAGCACCCATAAAATCTCCTCAATAAATAGCTTATAGCCTAATAGAGATTCACTTTAACCTCTATGAAACATTACCCACATATCACTAGACGTATCGACCAAACATCTATCTAGTTACCCATCATCTTTCTCTGCCCACTCTACCGGCGCGAAACTATTAAGTAACTAAGTACCTCATTTTTAAAATATAACATCATACACGACCTTGATTCTATATTTATTAGTAAACAAAAACCACGCGTCGTTACGTAACTTACAACTGAATGCATTCGTAATTAAGGTTGTTAATTTTAATTGGTTGGCGCAGACAACTTGTTTGTAAATATGGAAGAGAAACGATTATGCATACCTATATCACAAGATAACGATATTATTATTTATTAACTATTTTATAAATATTACAAGGATTAATGATATAAACCAAAAATATTTCTAATACAGTTACACGCCGACCTGTTTTTATTATTTTTGCTTGCACTATTGTAATTAGGTTTGGACAACAGATTGATCACTACATCTACATGTGTAGTTCGACTATGAAAATCACACTTACCAATTGTTTTAATGGTAATGGAAAATATCGCCATGATAACACCCCCTAGACACGGACCTGCTTACATAATAGATAGATAATTATTATCTTATGAGGAAGACAGGATCTTCAACGTTTTTCCAGAATAATAGTGAGAAAATATTCCTATATTTTTCACCAAACTGTACGTTTTCAATTCACCTAAACTCGATTATATTATACGGCAAGATTTAAACAAAGATCGCTTGACTTATTATCCATGCAATTGGTCTCAAAACAAATTAACTCGTGCGTAAGGCGAGGTTCATCCATCGCAGACAATCATGACTCACACGAAATACGAATATTACATATAACGATCGCAGTGGAAATTGCCGGATGCCCGCCGGCATCGAGGTATTCGCGCGGAGACTGCTCAGATGACCGATAAGCTAAGCCAAATGCAATGTATGTATGAGATGCGCCGACTGTGGATATTTACGAAAAACATTGGAAAACACCACTGATAAATATTTAGTATTGTTTGCATGAAGTAGGAGAGAAATGAGGAGAGTGCAAAAGTTACAAAGAATCTTGATACTGAACTTATGATAAGGCGTGGTTGCTTTGTCATATTTTGTTCAATTACATAATTATCATACTAAAAGCAATTGAATTTGATATTATTTATCCCTAATAAAATATAAATGAGGTATTTTTTGGTAGATCATTTTAATTAGGCGGCAACCAGTCGCTATTTTTAGACATTTTGTAAGTACATTCTTATACATTTAAGTTCAGTTTTACATTCTTTTAATATTATCACAATCTTTCGTCTTTTTAATCTTTCCTATACATTCAGCCGCCGAAGCTATCAAGTTTACAAAAAGTAATATATAAAGTACATAATGGAATTACATTATGTCACGTATGCCATTAAGACACATAACAACAGTGTCAGGTAATAATATCCGAAGCGGAGCGGGCAATCGTGTGGGCAGACACCAGACACCCGCGACCGCAACGCAAGAAGGCCCAACCAACATTGGCCAATCGACCTTGGCGGTGACGAATGATACAATACGAGATTAATATGTATACAATAATGAAGATTGAGAGTCTGTCCGTAATCATACGTGCCATTTTAATCATGTTATGATATGTTTGTCTATCTGTCTGACTGTACTGGCTAATTTTGGAAATTTCTAAAGTACTTAATGAAAACTGGAATTTCAAACATAGAAAGAGATCCAACGAAATATATCTTCAATTTATTTGTTTTTATATGAAACGAGCGATTATAGAAAAGGTCATCATCTAAATGAGCATTACACCTGTTAAATAAACAACTGATCGACTGTAACATATATATTATAATTTAACATCCGTAAGCCGGGCGAGTTTTTTTATCCGACTGAAGTGGCAAACGAGCATGCAGTCCAACCTGATGGTAAGTGGTGACTACCGCCCACGGATATCTGTAAGCAACTTCATATAGAACAGGGGTTCTACCTGAAGTCGATCACAGATGCGTTGCTACTCCGAGGACTAAGATGACCGCCTCATATGTAAGTGAGCCACACCCTTCCATTGAAACGCAAGACCTGCTTCACGCTAGAAATAGATGTGGCGGTGGGACCTCCCCGGTCGAACTACACTGGTTCTAACACCTGGATTTTTAATTGGAGCTCTACATTGCTTTTGCGCTCTGCCATGCAAATCCTAGGTATTAAGATTGACCTATGCAAAGGACATAAATACTAAACATTAAACCCTAAAACAAAATAACATTCATGCATGCATCTTCGCAACAGACAAGAATGGAAAGAACTAGGAAGAAGTCTAAAAACGAATCCCTGAATAGTCATTCAGGGATACGTGAATGGGTATTTATTTAACTATTTACCCATTCTCAATGGTGTAGTTTGCTTAATTAGTGAAAACAATACGTTTAATTTTTATTGTAACAAGATAATTTTATAAACAGATGGTGCGAACAGTTTCCTCAATGACATATGATCGACCTTGGTGCTAACGACGAGCAAGCTTCAATACAAATGACTGATGCCGGCCGTTCGGAGACTCGTGACTGCGGTGACGCACGCGCAGCAATTGAGAGGAGTGTTTGTACTGTCTCTGTGTTTACTATTATAGAATAATAGATGTTAAGACAAAAGGCTATAAACCATTAGTAATACAGATTTTTTGTTTTTATATCTACTTATTATTTATTTTTTCGTGAATACGTTTATAATTATGTATATTTATAATGCTTCTAGCGTTTACATATATGTAAAGATTCATATACTATTGTTAAAGTACTCATGTCAGAGCTACTGAAAATCGAATGGACTGATTGTATTATATCTATATTACTATAGGAGGGATACTTGAAATGTCTTAGAGTTCAAATGATATACGAGTGGTAAGTAGTGGGATCTGTGCACATCTACTACCAAATGTCAATAATTTCTCTACAGAGCCGAGGTCATTTCACACTACAATGCTAAACAAATATTTCTTGCCTTTAAATTGAAAGCTGAGATGACTCTACTAACACTACTGAAACTGAGATGGCGTAGTAACATTTAAATGAGACACACTCGTCGAAGAATAAGGTTTCATCCTAATCCACTGTGCTGTGGCGATTCTCCATAACACTATTTACCCGTATTTTTGTTCCATGTCTATGCAAGAAATGAAATGAACTGCCTCCCGACGCATTCCCAGAGCGCTATAACATGGGCGTCTTCAAGCAAGGTGCAAAAAGAACACTTCCTTTAAACCGGCGATGCATTGGCGAGTGGTGTTTTAAATTTCCATAGTTCCATATTACTAATTTTAATAGCCTGACTTTTCGCTAGGTACGTTTAAAAGGTAAGCATACGAAACTCTACCCAAACAAATAATTTGATAACGGGGATGTACTACCCTATCTTTTCACCTACTATGATTTGTCAACATACTTGTGGGCAGAAGTTTTTCAACGCTAGTTGCTTAACCAAGCAGGGACAGCTTCTCAACGTACATGTACATACCCGAATCCTTTAGTATTATTAAATATGATACAGATTTTAGTTAGATACATAGACAGTTATGAGAATCGCAAACAAGCCTCACTTTTCAACAATTCAAAAGAGAACAATAGTTAAAGATGGATTTTTCCTCTGTCTATTAAACAAACTTCCCAGGTTATAATAGTGTAATGACACAGTTTATTTTTTATGGGCATTTACATGTGAATATTGTGACAGTTTGAGACGAATGCCAAGGCCCACCTGTCATCACCTGACGTGAGTAAACACGCAAATGTGGAACATGCTTTTACGTAGACATGTAAAGGTAGCGGAGTGGGCGAGTGTGGTGTGTCAGTTGGTCACTTTAAACATGCTTTGTCATCACTTTAGGGCGAGCATATATACAATTTTAGTTGATCCACTGTTTAGTATGTTAAAGTATATGGAAATATATGTAGATCCGCATAAGATCAATTAGAGAGATACTCAACTAAAAGACCAAAAACAACATTGTTTTGATAAAATGATGTTTTTTGATAAATATCTGTACAACTATCGACCGACAGTTTATTGTGTATTTCCTCGGCTAAACAATCGATCCACGACAACTCACAGATGATCGGTCGATAGGTAAGAAACTAGTAAAGTAGTAGGTATCAAAATCGATAACGACTGGATTGACTGAATGTGCATTAATGTCGACTAAACTGTTTGGCCGTCATGATATCATACAAGGACCCAACTCGACTAAACCATTAGATCGGTAAAATAACTGTGTATATGTTTTAGGCTATACTTGTACTCAAATTATCATGTTCTACTAACAAATGTAAGTATGTAATGTTTTGAGAATAAACATTGGTTTTTGAAGTAGCTTTATAACTGACTCTAATGAATGGGTTATTCTCTACCATGGTCATCTAAATAATCGAAATACATCACAAAAACAATATTCACATATGTTGACTACGCTCGAATATTAAGTTGAAGATTATTTGAGATAGGTACACGGAGGACATTTCTCCGTGTAATATGCTATGTTATTTTTTAGTGCCCTCTCAGAATCAGTTTAACCAAGATCGGACTTTTGGAATTAAAACTAATGTAGGATTATCATAACTACAGGATAATTTTGATACAGTTTAAAACAGTATATAACTTGGTGAAAAAGCTACAAACATAAGTATAATGGATATAAAAATAAACATTCAATTATGAAAATTAACGAACATGTAAATAATTTATTATCGTGGACTAGTAACTCACATGTCAGAAGTAGAGTATCTTCCGCGAACCATGATTAAAACATCCATAAATTCACACCTTGGCACGCACTTATCACTTCTCACTCGGTATCAAGATAGACACCTATTATACTAATGTTAATGTCGACAGCTAATTATTTTACAGCATTCGTATGAAAATCCCTGTGCAAACATGGCAATCTTTATCGTATGAATTACGTTCCATTTCACCTCACAGCGCGACTTATTAATAGAATTCGGCCCCAGACAAGTAAACACTACGCGAGCTTACACTTCACATGTGTTACAGTTCGATTCATAGGTCGATAAAAACTCATAAAGCGCGAAATATAAAGCTGATTCAGCGGTTTACGTTCGTTCGGATGCGTTCGTGTTTGTTTGGTCGCGTTCGTGTCGGATGCGCGTACGCACTGGCCGCCCGGCTGCCCGCGTGCTAGCGTCCCCGCGGCGGAGAGCACAGTGATAACAAACGACGCTCACAACACAATTGATACTACGCACCTACGCGACCGCATCACCGGATAGCGTTAACCGTCTCGCAGAATTCTGCTCGCTCTCAATTGGATCGGCGCCAGCGACGTCGACTCTACACGCCACTACCGCCNNTATCTGTTATCTTTTTGTTTATTTACAATTTTTTATGATAATTGGTTTGAAGGTTAGGTAGTTTTAATATTTACAAATAACATGTAGTATTTCAACTTGCCACTTGTCATTTGATAATTTAATAAATCATTTACCATAAAATAAAAATATTTCATAAATTCGCTTTTCTAAATTTTGAATAGTTTCACTTCTGACATGTGTACTTTGTACGCACGCATGTTTTTATTTGCATTATCTTCTCTTAATATCTATACATAATATATGATTATATATCGTTCACGAAAATACAAAATAATTAAGCAATTTCCTTCACGCAGTCGTCATAAATCGCACTAAACATGCAGTTACTTCAATTTATCTGTACGTATCATCTCTAGGCAAGCTATTATGACCAATCACCTTATTATGGAAACTAGTGTTCGCCAAATATTACATGAAAAGCTGTAACGGCGGATATTTATAATTCCGCGATGCGTAATTGGTTAACACTCATTCACTTTTGCTATTAAAAGCTGCTCAAATAACGCTCACTGTTTACTATTTTAAACTCTCCACTTTTTGAAAACTACATATTCATATAACGAGCTGAACTAACTTTTAATTTAATTTCCTTTTAATTTAAGACTAACTTTTACTTTAACTAACTACTACAAGACAACTAACTTTTAATTTAAGAGTTTTTACGTAAATTATGTTGTTGAGACAACACAGGCTACTCTGATACTCATAATTTTACTCCGAAGTGATACGGTTTCTTATCGGAAAAATTTAGCAAATTAAGTGTCAACTGTAACTAAGATAAAAGATGAGATATATAGGGAAAGACAAATATAGAAAGCTTGTATTTAAACGGGTATATTTTTAAAATATTCCATGTTAATAAGAAATGAAACATCTTTTAAAGAACAACTTCTTTATTTATACCTTCAAATGGTTCCTCATTCTCCTTTATATATTTTTTCGTTCCCATTATTCAATTATCATGTCATACCTCCTGGTCATAACGACCTCGGAACCCCATCTTTGGTGCAGTATTCATCAAGCATTATGATCAGATAGGCTTGCTTGTGACCATTATAGATTTTAAACAATGATCACTGACGTCACGGCATTAAAACAATAGGATATAGAAAAAAAAATCGGTAGTTGTCTTTTTGAAAAAAAAAACACCAGGCTAATATTGAATTTTATGTTATGTTTGTTATTCTTTCACGTAATTCGGATTAATAAGGAATGTACAATAACGTTTATTCCATTGTAGCCATTTATATTATGTGACACTCAACAACATACGTTGCCTGGATACGTAACAGGAACACTGATAGTTTATGGCCTGGATAAACACAAATGATACTATTTTGTGTGGAAACATGACCAAAACGGACGGAGCTACGATAGGGGCTAGTATCCTATATTATGAAAAACGTCTAAGATATTTTAAAATATTAGTAATGAAAGAAAATCACCTACCTAATATCAATTTTAAAACGTTAACGCATTCTAGCCTTTCTGAAACATTGGCAGTGTGTTACTTTGAAAAATGAAGACATGAAGCAAATGTTTATGCTTGTTTAATTGAGGAAGTAGTTATGTTTATTACATGACTTTTGTTTACTTAAAAGTATAATCATATTATAATAACTTGCTGGACATGTATATAAGCAATATACTGGTGAGTAACAAAAAGACTAAAGTTTGTAGCTTATTTATGGTAGAACACCCTATATCATGTTATAGACGTTACATTCGAACAACCGCCGCGCCTTGTATATTCGCTACAACATTTCCTACCACCATTGCACAAAAGAGAGCTGGCACAGTGAGAAATATTATAGTACAGTACAAGTCTTTTCATTCATAATGCTTAAAATATATAGTCTCACCAAGAGAGCAACTTTTGCCCTATTTGTATGCTCTCTTGCTTTTTATCTATAATGTATGTAAGATAGAGAAAAGTCTAGCTATAGGACCAACAGCCAATCTGATAAGTTGTTAACAGAATAAGTCGCTAATGCGCGGTCAGCTTTGAAGCAGATCTCTTTTTAATAAAAAAAAAGTCCCAAGTCAAGTCGTAGCGTTCCGGGAATGTTCCATGAGTTCATTTTCTCATATTTCGCGTTCAAGGCAAAAAAAAACAAGTGCAAATTCAATCATAGAGAACGAATCCAGTTGATGTACATAGATAAATTACATTTCTATTGCAAAAAATACTATAAGATAGACTCACCTATTATGCAGATCAGCGGGCTTGGCCATGGTGAACTCCTTGGCGTGGACGTTCAGCTTGTTGGTGGAAGCTGGCGTGGTCGGCGTGGTCGCCGCTGACCCCGGCGCCGTGGTCGCCACGCCGTCTGTGCGGACACCTGGTGGTCAACGGTGGTCGTCAAGAGAAGAGGTGATAGGACAGAGGTTAGAATGGCCGTGTTAGGTGCTGCGAGATAGGAAATATGACGTGTTGTGACGTCGAATGGTGCGAGTGATATAGAGCATGACGGGGCATATTGGTGTACTTACAAAATAGTTTTAAGTATATTACAATTGGTCAGTTGTGCTTAAAACTAAACTAAAACGAAAGAATTTCGTTTGATATAATGTTACACTTTCCAACCGAATCTAGACAGGCATGAGTCACAAAAAAACTATTTCATACAAAATTGCAACCAAGATACAAGATACTTTCGCAAAATTGTCCATATAATAGACGTTTTTTTTTTGGTGACGGAGGGGGGGAACCTTCAAAATGTACACCGAAGCCTTGGGAGAGACTCCGGGTTATGTATAATAGACCTAATAATAAAATCCTGCAGGTTATTAAGTACATAGTCACTTTAAAAAATTATATTTTTCAAACCCCAACCGATTGATCTATATTTGCATATACGTTTCATTTGGTTTATAATGCATTTAAAGTTTACCTACGTTATTCTACTTCCAAAATGGCAGATGCCTCAAACAGACCAATTATTTTATACAAAGAAAACACGAAAAAGGAAATGACATTATCAAAATGCTTCTTTTTAAAACTTTTTGATGTGAAACATCTATAGGCGCCCGTAATCCTGATGTTGGCGTGGTGGAACTTGCCGTAGCGACGGGTTCGCCACACCGTACACGGTACAAATATACTGTATATATACTATGTACATATACTTGAAATGTAATGAAATTTTTAAATTTAATGAAACTAAATATTTAAATATTATAATAATTTTTTTTTTTTCAATATGCTATATATTTAGTCCCTGCCGCAATCTTGTCTTTTATATTCATTGTACCAACACGATGTTTCGCATCGGTGTACCGTGACGGCAAAATTTTTAATATACATTGCTTAATTATTTAAAGCGCGGTAAGACAAGCTACACTCCAGCTCGTCCCGGCACGTGGCCAGCGCATCCCGACCGCGTGACGCGACACACGGACCGATTACGGCAATTTGCTCTTAGTCACCCGAGCAATTTAGCCGGCGGTGGTTAACAGACCGACCGTCGTTGAGCTGTCGGCGGCGGACCGAAATAGCTCCATGTAAAGGACCTCGGGTGCACAAGGACGCATTCCTTGTTCATCCTGCGGGAGTATCTACATCCCTTTAACACAATAAGAGATCTTTTCGTAAGTTCGAACCCTCTAACGTAAGTTCGAAACCAAAAAAGTTTTCAGACCTTTTTTGGTTGGTACGTTAAGTTTGTTTACTTTGAAATTTGCAGAGTGCATTCGTAAGAAATCGTAAGTTTAACATAAAACTTACCGAAACGTCAACGATAAATAATTGTAACATATCAGAAGAAGACGTTGATTTAGGTACTGATAATAGGGCACTCTGTAGATATGGTAGCTAGTTTATGAATGTAAATTAGTGTCAGTTAGTTACTAAACTATAACTACAGATTCTAAAAAATGTTACATAATAACATATAAACTTAAATATACATAAAAAAGGAAAACAGGAAATAAGTATGTACATAAAAGACGATGCGAAAATTAAGTGCGATAAGAAATTTAAAGTGAAATTGTATGAATTATGACGTGATGTAGGATAGGACATACGAATGTACTATAACCCGATAAAGTTCTACGTTAGTTGCTATAGAAGCTTTTTTAATATCAAGAACCCAAGTAAGTTAATAGTGGCTAAAATATCGACTTTCCACTTCTACTAAATCATTTTAACTGTATTCTCATTTGATAGTCATATGCAGTCAAACGTGATGTGTCACAAAATTTAGTAATTCGGTGTAGCAATAGCAGTCAGATCGCATTCGATTCATCAACTACAGTAAAAACTTATAGCCACTATTTTCTGCATATATACCCGAAAAATGGCTAAAGAACAATTAAACCCATCACAAAATATCAATGTTGGCGCTGGAGTATTCCCCTCGTATACGCTTTAGAAGAAGGTTACACGTGTATAAGGATTTTAAGTGGTTTATCATACTACAAACAAAGTCATCGAAAAACAAATAGAACCGAGATCGTATATAACAATGAACATAAATTAAGTTAAGTCTGCTATAATTACTACTATACTATATACAAATGCGTGTTATTCATCAAAAATAAGGTCATAGAGATCATATTACTATGCGTAACAGAACCACAATTCGCACAGTAGAATCGAATAGCATTATTTAAACCTTAAAACACATCCTTAATCAAACCTACTTAGATATAAATAAGAATAACATTGAAAAAACAATCTATTATTTTTGTTGTTATATTTAGGTAGATCAATTTCAAATTCTCATTTATTTTTATAGTAATAAATCTAACCAGATCAAAATTACTAATAAGATTTTGTAAGCGAATTACAGCATAAAATTTAGCAAAAATTGTTATTGTAAATTAAATATCAGCGTTTAAATTGATATAGATATGCATAATATTAAGAGCATATTAACGATTTTTTTTTTATCAGACTGATGTAAGCATCAAACGAGCATGCAGTCCATCTAATGGTAAGTGGTTAGTGACGTCCATGGACATCTGTAAGCAACTTCATATAGAAGTCTATTGCCACTCCCGAGGACTAAAATGGTCGGCTCGTATATACCTGAGCCGATTGCGTGTTGTGACTGCGAGTATACCAAAAAATGAGTATTACAAAGGTCCTATTAGATTTATTTGTTAGTTATATTTACATGTAAATTCCTTAAATAGAATGTAGCAACAATATTAGCGTCGACGGCAAAACAAGCTGAAACACAGAGGTCGACAGTCGCAACATGTCGGGTTGTCGCGTGGATAAA
>MOOZ01000705.1:147537-159655 GCA_002930495.1 Cecropterus lyciades | reverse complement strand
CAGGTGTATGTAATAATCATTAAAATTATTTGCAATGTCAGTTGGAGCGGTAATAAATGTATTATTATATTTAATTGTGTTTATATATTGTACAGGGTTATTTGAGTGTATGTCATTTTTTATGAGACGCCAGGAAGCCAAACATTTATTTTTAGATGTTTCAAGATATATTGTTCTCATTCTTATTCTTATTTTAAATATAATGATAGCTCTGCTAAACGTCAACTACCACACCTCTCCTCACCCCCTCGCCTCACCTCACCCCTCTCGTAACCGCACCTCTCCACATAAGAGCATCTCACCACCGCTACGTTACAAAATATTTTTGAAAGGTTAGTAAAACTCTTTGTGGTTCGACTCCGGAAGCACGACCGCCAAACATATTTCTGCGTAATAATAGCCGTGTTCTACGCTATGTTCTGATCCGAAGGTTGCGGTAAGCGAGACACATTAAACCGAAGGTTGATTACAGACGTCCATGGGCATCAGTTGCCACTTACCATCAGGTGTATCACATGCTCACTTGCTACATTCATTTTATACATATATAATAAAAAAATGCCTGGACACAACAATAACACTGGTCGTGTTATTGTTGTAAAACATGGCGAAAAGCAAATAGTGACTCATATCTATTGAAACAGTTTTTGCGTTTTGGTGGAAGTTTATGTTGCCGGTTCACTTTCTTATAAGGCGACCATCTTAGATCTCGGGAGCAGCAACGCATCAATGATTGACTTCAGATATAACCCCTGTTCTATATGAAGTTGGTAACAAATGCAGTAACCACTTACCATCAGGTGGACTGCATGCGTTTTCTACTACAATTTGATTTAAAAAAATAACGCATTCCACACTAGGAATTTTCTTGTGGTACAAACAAACACGAATACTCCCACAACCAGACCCAGAACAGAAATCTATTTCATACAGATATCTATCTGCCAGGGGATCGAACATGGAACCCATGGGTGTCAGACCGGTCGCCGCTCCGCCACGACGGTCGTCAAGGAAATCGAAAATGTAAAAAAAAACAAAACGTGGCCAAAACCAGTTATGTATTCAGCAATGTCAAATTATAAGTAATACTCAAAGGTGTTAACAGCCGCAGTACAAAATGCTAATAATAATTACATAGAATACAAACAACATACATTCAGACATAATAATTTAAATATAAATCAGAAAGCATATATTTGACTTCACTTTGAACCAATAATGAACTTCTTACATGGAATTAACTCAATAAATATGTCAAGTTAATGTTTTGAATACAATTAATACGTGCATCAATCGTTTAAAGATTGTAATAGGATACTAAATTATTTAATATTCAGTTTATGATTACTTTGACATGTAAAAATTGATCTAGACGAGCTCGCTTCCTTTATTGATAAAGATGCAGGCAAGTCCATATCTAAATTGTGATTATTGTATGTAATATTTGCAAAAATATCTCTTTAATTTATATTTTACAACGGCGCGTTAATTATTCAATTTGAATGAATCAGTCCTTTCGTTGTATGTGTATATATAAAAACGTAAGGATGCGGTTACGAAACAAATATATCTAAATCAACATGTACCGTTACCTGCGGTGTCCACGTATTCAGACAATAAATCTTACATCTAGATAATGTTAATTTTACTTTTTACACAGTAAGTCTATCGACACATCTGTTCACATGACATTCGAAACGATACATACATATTTGATTAATCTGAAGAAATTATCATTACAATCAAATAATCGACATCAGTTCTGGGCAATCGATAAATATTAATTTTATTCCTTTGAAATATAACTGCTTTATACTTGTACTATCCTTTTAAATTTATTATGCTCTAGCCTTTCTATAGTTGTGGGGAGATGCGTGCCCTACAATAAGGCATAAAACTTCACTACAAGATATATAAGAAAATAAAATACATAATGATTTTAGTTCAAATGCAAATTTCAACATACTAACAGATCTCTTTACTTCACTTACACAAAATCTAGGATTAAACTAATTTCCAAAATAATCATAACATAACCAAGAGCGTAAATGCGACCACATCCATTCGTATCTAAAAATGTATTGTCTATTCGAGTAAACAACCGTACCGGTCGCAGACTGCTTGATCACTTATTTACACAAGGGTGAGTGCAATTATTTCTAATTTAATTGTAGTGAAAAAAATATCAAAGAAAATGTATGCCAAAATATAACTCACTTATTAATGCAAAAAAAAAGCAAATTAAAATTGTAGTGAACGAAACTCACTTCAGAACTATCCATTACAATGTCAAAATGATATATATATATTTTTTTTTTAACTTCTGCGCTATTACTACTTAGCACAAATTAATTTAACAACAGAGCACTTGTAGAATACGGTCATTTGTAAGTGCAAATATTAGTGGGAAGTTCGATAAAAGTAAATGACCTAAACAAATGTGATCGCGCAAGTATGTAAATAAATCTTCGGAATGTAACTAAACTAATATTACAACTAATAATTTAACTAAATAAATATCTTAAATAAAAATTACATTACAAAATTCATGCTAAGTAAATAATTATGTTACTTTGGTGGTATATTGTTATTACAGAGAAAATGAGATAACCAGTTTTCAAACATATTGCATACACTTTTGTTTTATATGAAAAATTATTACACAAAAAAATATATTGAAGTGATTGAATCAAATATCGGATTATATTAAAGTGTCAGTGGTTATTTAATATTAAATACAACTTTTGAAATCTGATATTCATTCTTAAGTTACATACAAAACAAATATAAATTTATATATTGAGAAAAATGAACAATAAGTAGTTTTGTTTGTAGAAATAACTGTAGAGGACCTTTTCAAGGGTCCGTTTCATTTTATAGTTTTTTATTGTTACAATCTTCAAGCTTTTCATTAAGTTTTTTCTTATCACGCGTGTTTGAGCCCTTATGCGGTTCTAGTCTGCAAGCGTGTCGCTCGCATCCTATAATTTCATAAATATTGTCATATTAGCCTCACTTATGAGGGACAATGAACCTGCAGCGGATTAAATCACGCATGCAACTAGCAAACAAAAATAGACGCTGACAAGTAAATAGCTACGGACTTGAATATTACAAGAAATAGGCACAAAACATACTGAATCAAGCAATTCTCGAATACAATCTATTTAAATTGAATCCTGGTATTAGTAGGACGGAAAAAACATACTGGGTGATCACTGTTGAGCATTTATTTTCTGTTTGATGTATGCAAACATTACACTAGATTTATGAAGAAAAATAAAAAATGCTAGCTTAAACATAAATGAAAAAGGTTGCGAGACCAGCGATGTCGCGTTAGTTAACGATTTATATCGTAGATATGTGTTCTAGTTACGTAATTTAACATCCGACATCGGAGCAATGCGGCAGTACACACCGCATGCCCAGGACTGGCCCTACCATAGGGCGAACGTATCGACATATCTAGGCGCCAAGTTCCAGAGGGCACCTCAATAAAATCGGCAAATTGTCATAATCTTGTTGTCAAGATCTTCCAAATTCCATTCTTGCACGTGTACACACAACTGGAACTATATTATAAGCCATCATTAAAGATCGATCCATCCTTAAACTTGCCTCAGGCCTACACTGGTCAGGTTCACTCACTTATGTAAAGCTTTCGTCACAAATAAAACCATGCTTAAGAGCTTATGAGTAATTTTTGTAAACACAAAAATATTATTATATAATAATAATTCAGTTATGATGTTATAAGTGAACATTGACATTATTGCAATGAGGCAGTGTCAATTAATTGATAATAATATTGGTACATTCAGTTATACAAATTTAATGAATTCAGTCAATTTTCATTAATCTCAATCCTATTTAAATTTATGAACTTACTTTTAATTTGTACACTACATAAACATGTGTATTTGTATAAAATCAGTATACATTTATATACATTATTACACTGGCTCTGAACATTTTATATATAAGCTCTGAACACTATTATTCTCATTTTATATATGTATACATTTTGTTTGTTTTCATGTATTTGTAACTCAGCGGAATCTTTAATACTAAGTATCCTGAAGACTGAAGTTGCAACCAGTCCAATTTGATAAGCATTGTATTTCTCTACGGATTTAGTTACATTAAGGAACAATATTTTAGTTAATCTGCAAGAAATCACTGCACTATTGCTAATCTTTCTGTATTATAAAAATAAATATGATACTTACAGGCAAAAATTACACTTTTTATTTATTTTACGGGAACAATGCAAATAATTAAAAGAAATACGAAACATTACTAATGTCTCACTTAACTAAATCTCATTGCACAAATTGTCAGTGTGAAGACAACAGTAATATAAAAATTAAAAGTAAGCGAGAGAGTTGTATGTTACAATGATCTGTCGAAAATCAATTTCCAAACCAAAAATAATCACTAATCATATGTGTATGATCACTCAGAAAATTTAAAATCTAAATTTGTGGTATGGGATGTTTATCCCAAGTAATATCAAGATGCATTCCATATCAGTAATACTGTGAATTACACTTTCCAAGCAAAACATACTAAGTTTGGACAGCAATCAAAAAAGCACTACACCATTGATGAAAATACAAGAAATATTCTTTCAAAGTAACATCAAGCACTCTGATGTCATTACGTTAATTTCCACCAATAAATACTCACTTCAGACTCCGTTTTATAGCATTTCAGTAGCAAATAAATTTGCAGTCCACCTGATATTAAGTGGGCACTGCTGACTATGAACATACATGACCAGTCTCATATAGAACAGGTTCTACTCAGAGCCGATCACAGATGTGTTGCCTCTCGTGAGAAGTATGGTGGTCACCTCATTTTTTTGTAAATCAATCAACATCCACATCTTTCCACCAAAACAAAACTTTTTCACATTAGAAACATTTGTGGCAGTAATACTTTCATGGCGAAACTATACTGGTTCTACCATTAAATCTCCACTTAAGCCTAAATATAATTTCACAAGGCATACATACAACATTTACATCAACTGGTTATCACACTGATTACTATCACTTATCACGTTGTCATTCACTGTTGTCACATTGTTATTCACTATTGTCACATTGTCATTCACTATTGTCAGATTGTCATTCACTATTGTCACATCACAGTGGATGATACTGCTGTTAATTTGTCATTCACTGTTGATTATGTCACACTCGGCAACGGTGTCACGAATCACGATCGACAGCCATCTTAGTCAATGACAATGATGTTGTTGGCTGGCATGGATCATTTGTTGGGTGTTGTCAGACCCAGAGCGGCTGAGAGCAATCGCACGACGTTCTTTTGCTCGGTTGGCTCATTTTCTGGAAGAAAAAAATATAAAATTATGGAAATTGAATGCAACAATAGTGTCTGGAATAACTAATACTACTAACACTTATTAGGATTATTAAAATATTTTCCTGGAAAATTTAAGGTAAATAAATAATGCATTCCGTAGTCAGAGCCCCACATTAGTATTTTTAGTATTTTTACTGTGTCATGGGTGCTATGGACAAAGACCAATACACAAACATTCAAGACTCCAAACAGTTATCTAAATTCATCTTTCATACATCTATCTCACCGGGAACAACCCGGAACCACTTCCTGTCAAACCAGTACAGTGGACACATGGTTCATAAAACAAGTTCACTCACTTTCTTTAGAATCCACTGATATATTTCAAAAATAGATCGTAAATATTACTTCTTAGAACAACCTGAAACTAATCTAAATCTGTGAACTATATTATAACTTATAAACATACCATCAGCTCCAGTGACATGTTTCTCCAAATTAAGTTTCTCCTGTGCCACTTGATAAATGCCTTCTTCAATGGTGCCCGCGCTCAGTAGTCGGTAGATTGTCACCGGTCTGGTTTGTCCCATCCGGTGGCATCTGATATCAAAATTGAACTTTATTTTAGTACTGAACAACTGAGTAACTCTAAAAAAAACTTTCCATATGCTGTGAGAAATATAACTGTCTGCATCAAAACAGGGGTTCTATATGAAGTTGATCACAGAAGCATACTATTTCTGAGGACTAAGATCGTCGCCTCATATGTGTGACCTGGTAACCTCTTTCACCCAAACGCAAGAACTACTTCAAGCTAGAAATAGGTCTGGCGGTGGTACCTTTCCGATCGAACTATACTGGTCCTACCACTTGGTAAAACCTTGGCAACCAATCGAGCAGCATGGTATAGTATCCTTTATGGCAGTGGGGGCAATCTCCTAGTAACACATTACTCTTCGGGGTAATGTAATGCGCTTAAGATCCCACCACTGCATTTCTATATTCAACTAAATGAAACCAAATTCCTCATCACATGTCTCGCCAAACTTGTTACAAAGGTCCACTGAGATGTAACCAACCTATCCTCAGCCTGCTTGTCGTTGTAGGGGTTGAAGTCGATGTCGTGTATGATGACCGTGTCAGCAGCGGTCAGGTTGATGCCGAGCCCGCCGGCCTTCGTCGACAGCAGGAACACGAAGATGTCTTCGTTGTTGTACTGGTCTATTAGCTCTTGTCTGGAAATATAAATATAATATTTAATAGTGATTTTGTTTATTGAAGTATCTTATGTAAAAGGTTCTAAAGTGTGAACTGAAGGATTGTAAATGTATTGGGAAGCACAAAATCATCAATGCAAAAAAATATCATTCATATTTCAGAAACAAACAGGCACGTACAATGAATTCAGTCACTTTTTGTATGATCTCTAGCACTGTCGTAATTCTCATCTATTTATCTTTATCTTATTAAAGCGCAATTTTAATAGTAAGAACTTTTAATAATTCTTGTAATTCTAGGTATTTTTATCTGACTTCAAATAAAGTAAAAGTTAAAAAAAATTACAAGTAAGTTGTAAGTGACCTCACCTTGTGTCAGTATGTTTACTTTGTCACAGCCTTAAAACCATCCATCCAGACATAGGCCTCACCTAACAGGGGTTTGACAATAATACAGTGCCTAGCATGCGGGTTGGAAACCACAGTGAATGTTGATGTTACACTTTGTGGCTTATGTATGGCTTTTATTCGTAGTAGTCTTATCTTATGGCATCCACAGGAAGTCTCAAAAAGTTTTCTATACTCATAGCCCGGCTCTTTGATTTTCACCTATATCGTAGGTACCATGGACACAAATTCGAATACATAAACACCCAGACCCAGAACAGAATCTAAGTCAATCATTCAGATGTCTGTCTGGCCGAGGATCGGGAACCCACTGCGTGTCAGATCGGTATGATGTGCGTTCCGCCACGCAGGTCAATGACCAACACTACAATACAAGGCTCAACTCAAAAGCAGAGTACACAAACTTAATACTACTCGTGTCTGATTCATCATGACCATGAATATGCTCTTAAATATTAACTCACCTATCATTAACAGCGGTGCTGCCATCTAGCCTCAGGTAGCGATACCTCCTTAGCTGTAGGTACGGCTCCAGGATGTCCAGCATCATAGTGAACTGGCTGAACACCAGCACACGGTGGCCCTCCGCCTTCAGCTTGGGCAACATTTGGTCCAGTTTGAGGAACTTGCCGGAGTCCTCTATCAGGTGGTCGGGCACTTTGAATGAGTGTATACACTGTAATGTAAGAAGATAAGTTTCTTTTTTGGGAATTGTGGCGTGTTTTTCTTTTATTTTTGAATTGTTTGAGATTCTGTAAATTTTATGTCTAAATTCATCATTCAGATGTCTGTCTGGCCGGGGATCGAACCCAGAACACAGTTCATCAGACCGGTATGATGACGTCACGGTCACGAAGGAATTAAGAAGTAAAGAAGAAGAACGAGTATGGATCAACTGGTGAGGTACCACCACAAAGCAACTTTCTAGCACGTAGCTATTGCATCGCGTATTATGCAATTTTTGCATTGTTTTTTCGTCTCGTTTGAATGTAGTGGTTGATATAAGCGGCGACTTTTTTAGCCCTCGGCAGTAGCAACGCATGTGTGATTGACTTCGAGTACAACCTCTGTTCTATACGAAGTTGATTACAGATAGCCAAGGCCGTCAATGATCTTAAATCAACATTAACATTACCCTCCTTCTGACGCAGTCGGCTAAAAAAGAAACCAAAAGCTATCCCAACTCACATGATGATGCAACGTCAGCTGGTGTATCTGAAAGTCGGAGAGGCACGCGAGATCCTCCAGCACGTACTGCTCGTTGCTCTCCTTGTGCGTGGGGTCGCGGGCGAGACGCGGCGCCATCTGCCGCAGCCGGGCGTCGTCGTAGTACGTCCGCAGCAGGAGGGGGTGGTTGGCCAGCTTACGCATGTCCATCATCATCGACATGCCGCTCTGTTCTGTTGTTGCGTGGATCTGGGTGGTGGATAGAATAGAATACTCTTTATTGCACACTATAAACATATACAAACATAACAATGACATACAATATAGATGAATCGTATGCAATATTCGGTCTTATCGCTAAATAGCGATCTCTGCAAGACAACCTATGATTAGAATAGGTCCTTAACCTATCTTGTTACCACACACTTCCCACTTTTTACTCCTGTTCCCATTGATAACAGGAGTAAAAATTGGGAAGTGTGTGGTAACTAGAGATGTGCCGGATCGTTAAAATAATAGATCCGGATACGGATACGAACACGGATCATTGGTGTCCAGATCCGCGGATACGAATACGGATCTTAACTTTCGTATAAATTTATTTACATGATGTGCGTGTCCTTGATGCGGAAATTACTTTATTGTCATGTTTCGGTCTGTGCCCTTAGTACGAGTTTATTATGTTTCTTCAAAACAAATAATTGTTTACGTTTTTCTTCATCTTTGCATAGTACACTATCATTATATGTACTAACATATTATGTAATGTTAATATTTTTGATTTTTGCAATATAAATGTGCTAAATTTGTGATATTAATAAACAATATGGAATTTAATACTGTTTCATTGCTACCTATGTGCATTTATAATTTTGTATATAAATAATTTATTAATAATATAAATTCGATAATAGGTATAACAGATCCGTTTGAGATCCGCCTAAAAAGCAACTGATACGGATCTTTTTCATACCTCAGATATCCGCAGATACGGATATCCCGCACATCACTAGTGGTAACACAAAGGTAGGTAACATAAAGGACACAATAATTTTAATTGAAATGTATGTCCGTAATTTTAGATAAGCAATAAAACTTAACACAACCTTGTAAAATGATCACCAGTGCACACAATATAATACAAACATTTACCCCCTTTTACGCTTACGGGTGGAATATTGATACATTATTTCTTAGACTAAATTTCAGCATTCTATTTCAGCTTCTTTGATTAGTTGAAAATTATTGCGATAACGAAGACATACTTATCAGACGCTTTCAAAATCAATCCTATGCAATGCTGTGGCTTGCCTCAAGTAAGGCTGATCTTACGTAGGGTTGATTAAACAAGTTACTTACCAGTTATTACCTTATCATGTAAGAAAAAAATATATGTATAAAATCTAACCGTGCCATCCTTAGCCGCGAACCCAGCAATGAGCTGTTTGTACAGCTTCTCCTGCCTCTCCGACATGGGGCACAGCGTCGTGTGATTCGTCTTCTTGGGCAGGTCTTGCAGCACGTCCCGCTTCAACCGGCGGAGCACGAACGGCTTCATGATGCGCTTCGCTTGCGTTATCTGACTCTGTTCGAATGCCGGCACGTCGTCCTCCGAGTTCTCGGTTATTTTTGTCGTCTTTGCTTTCTGTGGAATCAAAACAGCTTACATAAGACAGCCAAATAGTTCAAATATATTTTTTTTATTAAACTCACGTAACAAACAACTTAGTGTGTCTGCTTGTTAAAGACATCTGTAATCAACACGAGGATAAAATTTGAAATCTTACGTAACATCCACAGAAGCAATGCTACCGACAATGCCTGATGTAAGTGAATATCTTTAATTTATTAGTGCCTGTCCTTAAAATAACCTTAAGTAAGGTAAAACCTTAATGCAGTAAATTGGTAAATTGCACCTTTTAAAACACGATTACAAAAGTCCTTGATTCGTCGTGAAACTGGTCGTAATAAGCAGAAATGCGTTATAAGCATCACGTTTGTGTAAAACCAATGCCATACTGAAACCAATGCCATGTAACATAGAATTGAGAACACATTTAAAATGGTTTTTCATACTACTTACAGCATTTTTCTGGAACAAACTCTTCAGGTCCTCCTTCTTCCCGGAAAACATATGGGGCATCACGAAACATAGCAGCGACATGAGTTCCAACAGATTATTCTGGAGCGGCGTGCCCGTCAACAATAGTCTGTATTTGGACTGTAATGGAAATAAATAAAAAATTATACAATGAGACATTAGTGTCTAAGAACTGAGTAGTAAAACAATTCTATATTAGATTTTTATGATGATGGCGTGACAGTAAATCGCAAATCCTAGCATAGGGCTGTGTGTACAATCGTTCTAAAAATTTCTCGTTTCAACACCAGAAAAGTGTAATTGGTAAGTCTTAATATAATCTGAATAAACAAAATGAGATATTTACAATTATTTCGTTATCTTTTCATAAACTTACCTTAATCTTGAGCAGATTATCATATCGTTGTGTAGACATATTCTTCAGCATATGAGCCTCATCATAGATAACATACTGCATCGGCGTTATTCTGAACATCTTCCGCTCCTCGGGACAACTGCTCACCATTGTATAACTGTTGAGAGTTAAGAATGTTGAAGATCTCTATACCAAATGCTGATTAGTTTGGATCCCTCAATTATCAAATACTTCCCTGATAAAGAACTTCCTCGTGGGTATAAATCACACTGACTACACACCGTGTAGTATCCTTCGAAAAGAGAACTAGTAAAATATCGTGATTATAGGAATCTCATGAAAATCGTTTAAACGAGGGTGAAACAGCAAGAAATAGCAAGTATATAATTTAAATAAGTCCAGCTATTACATTGTAACGAGGTAAAACCCTTTGTGGTTCGAAACTGGAGGCTTCGTAAAAATTTTCAGCGAAGCTATGTTCTGGTCAGAAGGGTTTGGAAAAGGAGACATACTGATCTGAGGCGATTCAAGGTAGTCTTCAAGGGTAGCAACGCATCTGTGGTAGACCTCAAATCTTATCTGAGGTGAATAACAAATGTCCATGGGCGGCAGTAGCCACTTACCATTAGGCGGAATGCATACTCGTTTGCAACTTCCATATTATTAAAACAAAAACCTTCCAGGAATCTGATACATTTCACACTGATCAAGTTTACTAACGTGGTTAACACGATGTCGATCTGATCGAGTCCGCGCGCATATTCAATCCGAAGCTGCCGACGCTCCTCTGGATTCCCGTAGTACTTGCTCACGCGCAACGACGGACACCAACGCGACAGCTCGCTGCTCCAGTTGTCTGGATAAAAGTTATTCGCTTTTTTAGTCGATATTGTTGGAAGAGTGTGGTGAAACTTATATGTATGTAACTGTTACAATTTTTTAGAACGCTTATTCATCTTTTAATATATCACATGTTGATAAAAGATAATAGCGACATTAGCATGTTTTCTTTAAGCGCGCGGTTATTAAAGGGACATACAATGTCATGATTGTCCTTTTCAAACACGAAATGTCACTTTTTAAAACACTATAGGATTGACTATGTTTTAAGCACTTAACACAATTTGCCGAAATTTTCAGTTCGATCCCTATTATTGTCATTGCGCAATATCCAATAATATAATGTCTATAAATTCCAGATAAACAGAAATTAATAAAAAGAGCTTCACCTCCTACCATCAATTTAAAAAAAAATAGTTAATAAAGTAACTAACAGAAAAATCAACTATACCAACCTAAAGTAGAAGCTGGTACAACTATCAAATGTGTGCTTTTCGATTGTCCGGTTTCCTTCAAATGAGCGAGGAAAGCTATCACTTGTACAGTCTTTCCAAGGCCCATCTCATCCGACAGGATACCAGACACACCCTGCTTGTGTAGAACTGCTAGCCAATTCAAGCCAACAAGTTGGTACGGAGCAAGCTTCAATCTGGAAAGTTAGAAAAAACCTGTTATATATTATTCATCAATTGACGACCT
>MOOZ01000705.1:131535-142375 GCA_002930495.1 Cecropterus lyciades | reverse complement strand
TTAGCTTTTATTAATTGTTTATTTTTTTTATAAATTGTTCAAATTATCACTTCTGTTAAATGCCTGGAGTGCTAGTATTTTTTATTTTTGATACTTGCAGTCCTAAATAATAATGCAATTATATAGAATTACAACTAAAGTATTACAAATCAGTTAAACTGCTGATTATATTTATTATCATTGACAGTGAATATAGGTGTGGAATATTGTACATTTTCCAAACAAAAATAAAAAAATGCTAATATTTGACAAACTGATTTATTTACATAAAAATCACACTTTAAAGAGTGCTATACAATACAAAATTAACTTGATTGATAGAAGAAATGGGTTGATAGAAGTAGTTTCAATTTTGAACTATCAGGGCAACACACAATAAATCAAAAGTGTTGATTTAGAGAACATGGCACTTGCACTTGTCATTGAAAATCTCAAGAATATAGCAGAAGGTTCATTCCACAAATAATCAAGACAAGAGAGAAGGAAGAAAATGAGCCTCTCAGATTGTTTGTTTTGGGTTAGGTTATAGGCCATTGCATAAACTAAGGGGTTTTCCTATGACTTGTGTTTGTGCCTGTGTGCAGTTTTGCTCCACATGTGGACAACTCACACCATATTCTTTCATAAAAAAACATCTATTCTAGCTAGCTAGCCTGTCATATAAGGGAATCACATATGGGATGCATGCCACTGAGATGTACATACCAATATACGAACCCATAACATAAACCCATTTGACTAGGTTTAAGGTCACGACAAATACCACCATATATTTGTGTAAAAAAATGTTATGGTGCAGACCCACACAAAAATTTAGCATAATAACAAAAAAAACATAAACACACTTCAATCTAGTTCTTTGGTAAATTAATTTATACAGAACATCTTATTCAGTTTAGATCATTATCATTATAAACAGTATCAGTATGGGTATAGAATCACGTCAGAAAGGGAAGATATTAGGCCATAGTCCATCATACTTGCCAAGTGCACATTGATAAACTTCATAAATCTTTCTTAGCTTTTTTAAGAGAACTTACGGTCATCCAGGTAATTTTATTACGTTTTTCCTTAATCATTAAGCAAATCGTAACAAGTCAGTGCGTCCTGAAATTCGAACCTGGGAGTGACAATGAGACCGACATTCAAGAAGGCTACCACTCATTACGATCTTACTACCACAAGTTTCAACACTGCAGTACTTATAAATGACTCGTGTGACGTAATTTTAATGCTTAAAACTAAATCATGAGGCATATGGTACAAATTTATCGGCATTTAATTTAATATCGCGAACATTTACTGAAATTTACATCACGTGGTAGTGAAAACAGTCATATTTTTGCGTAATATTTCTCGTGAAAGCTTATTGTATAAAATATGTTATGTGGACGATTTTCTCAATATTCTTGTATGGTGCTAAGAAACAGCGTGACACGATAGGAGTAGAGTTTGGTAAATGATTAACCGGCGACTATAAAAAATGGAAACCTTGAATATGTACTGTAACGGAATGAGGGACACTAAACGTGGTCGGGTCTCATACCATGGTTAATGATTTTGGAAGTAAGTGTTGCAAACGGGCATTAAGAGATGAGAGATTCATGACTTATTTATCGTCAAATAAAACTTACGAGAATTCGATGAAGACGGTGTTGTGATTGTGCTACTTGTCCCAGGATTTGGGTTCCTTTGAAACCTATACTGTCTTAGATAACTCAACATACTCGGGCTATTGCTTTCCGACATTTTCACGACCACTTTAAGATCGATCAACGTCGGAGTTTAATTACGATTTTGTTAATTCTTCACAAAATTAGAAAAGTTTCAGTCGATAAAAACGAAACACTGCACTGTTCAAGCTACAAGACAACACTACGGCCATTTTTATCCGCGAGACTGTGTGAAATAAGTTAACCAACCGAATTTTAACTACTACCAACATAAACCAATGCCCGCTAGAATTAATTTTTTTTAGCCAATAGAAAATTTTCAGTTAGAAGTTTACACTAATGCGATTGAAATAGTGTTGTATAGGTTTTGTTCAGTAAGGATCACAATTTTTAATATTCGTGCGTGGCTAGAAAAATTAAAAAATAATATTTTGACATAATTTGTACTATTGCCATGGAACATTAACTTTTGTATAATTATTTTAATGGGTATCATAAATTATTCAATGATATTCTAAGTTTTATTTTATGAAATTTTTAGTAAGGCAATGAAGTATATCAACATATAGGAATGATATAATAGTACCGCACTTTAATTATTATTACACAATCGTACTGAGTTTTTAAATTAAGCATTATGAAAAAATAATAAGATACAAAATGACAAGTACTAATACAAAACATAGACTCAGAATTTTACGAATTCTGGGAAATTTACAGGATGCCCAGACTATACAATTTCATGAATACTTAATAGTCCAATATTGATCAAATCCAGATTATTTGTAATTGAATCGACATCTTATTAGCCGACCAAATCGGGTAGTGTGCATGCCTCATTTTAGTAAAAGAGCTAGTGAACCATCTGAGTAACCCACTTCCCACAAAGCTAGATTTTTTTTAAAAATTGATTTACTATCGGTTAATTAAGAAAGTGCCATTCTGGCAGGTCTCCCTCGGTTGCGTCATCATCCCTTAAACTTTTGAAAATGCAAAAAAATAATTAAATTATATCATCTTCATTCATTTGACAAATACGATATACAATTTTTGAGTCTGCCTTTTCGTGATTTAAACAGGACAAATTGTCATTAATAGTCGAAGTAACTAAATTGTTTTTACATAATAATGGCAGTGCTTGTTATATTCACTGTATTATTTTATGCTAAATGAATGGCACCATTTCATCTATAATACTTTAATTATGACTTTGTCTTTCTTTAATTTAAGTTATCATTTACCATATTTTCACAATTTAATATAAAATATCCTCTCTGGTTATCATTTTAACTCGTACAAGTCCGTCGTCTCCCGTCGAGCGTCCTAACTTTTTAAACCCGTCTGGCAGTCACTTGCAACCGTCAGAATAGGCTGGCTGTTAACATTTAGTCCTAAAATTATTGAAATAATATGCCCTTAAAATTTAAGCTTTGTGGAAGCAGGTTATGAATTATCATGCAGATGACAACTTTGCTATAGTCTGGCACATACTTGCAACCGTCAAAATGTTCGGTCGATTTTTATGTAGACTTAAACATAAGTAAATTACAACATATTAAAATGGTAGCCTTGTGGAAGCAGGTTAAAATTAACTATTTTTTTGCATTTTCAAAAGTTTAAGGGATGATGACGCAACCGGGGGAGGCCTGCCAGAACGGCATTTTCTTAATTAATAAATAGTACATCAATATTTAAAAAAATCTAGCTTTGTGGGAAGTGGGTTACTCGGATTGTTTACTAGCTCTTCTACTATATTGATCAAATCAGGACGACATCCAATGAGCCGACTAAATCGGGTAGTATGCATGCCTCATTAGAAGATATAGTGTTTGGCAATGATTGAAATTAAAATCCAAATAGGGACAAATACCGGTTTTTTTAATTAAAAATAACTGATTGCCCTTAAATTTATTTAATGATATTATATTGAATAGAATAAGATTCCTAGGGCTACAATATATAGAAATAATTTCCTAAAATTTCTTTAGGTAGACCATAATTTAATTAATGAAAATAGGTTTAATCGAAATCTGTCAAAGTCATCGCTACTGCCACTCAGTTTCTGGCTGTCATATTAATAGGCGCGGCCATGTTGGTCTGTAGTGAATAAAATCGAGTTAATTTGCTTTTAAGGAATTAAAATTGACACAATATGCCCAAATGCGACCTTAAAACGAGATACATCCCCGCGACATTCGCCTGGACTTTACTGTTGGGCACGACGTCATTATTTTTTTATTTCCCGTAAGTATACATTATGTCGATCGGATTCGAATTCACTTTGATTTGACAACTTTCACATAAGATTGTAGATTTGTTTCTATTAATATCTCGCGCCTACCTTTGCCCTATCCGACTTAGTGTATGATTCGTTTCCGCTTTGTGAATAAGTGAGTGAAATTGCCCCCCGAAGTTATGACTGGTCATGGATGGTAAACCATTATTTACATTGGAGTGAGTTCTGTTCGTGCGGCTTCAGCAGTGGAAGTACCTCGCCTTATAAGAAAAGTTGGAGCCCAATTTGGCATAAACAAAAGACTTGCATTGTTATTATGAATCAGGTTTTGTTATTAGTCATTTACATTTCATGCAATATCAATAGTTACAATTGATGAACAATAATACAAAATCTGAGGCCAATTTGGAAGAAACTGTATGTATTCTATTTTATTCTCCTCTTTAATGCACACTCGTAGTGTTGAATCCAATGAAATCAGTGTAGCATATCTACAAGTAACAAATTTACATTTTTTAATGACTTGTAATAAATCTAGATTTATGTTTTCACAGCTAAAAAGTAGACTAAAAAATAACGCATCCAGTTTTCAATGAAATGAAATGTTATTTGACAAGGTGTTTATTTCTCTTAAGAATGTTATTATAGTCTAAACAAATAAATGTCTGTGTCTCAAATAACTTATTAGTACATACTGTGACTATTTACACTTACTTGTGCAATGCAAATTCTGTCTTATTTGGTGTTTCATATAATTGTAAAGTATAAATAGGCATTTCTACATTTAAAGCCCTTTTTCTTATCATTCGATAATTAATTGTAATTCTGATAGATAATATTATAAAATATTTATTCAGTTTTAAAGGTTCTTAATCATATATATTTTCATATACATAAATTTATAACGTACTGTCATATCGACGCGGGCATATGAACTTGTTGTATCTTGGAAAAAAATTAATGACTAAAATTACAAGTTATATAGAATGAATATAAGTTATATACATAAAATCATTAAATCAATCTATAATAATATATAAATATTAGTTTGAATTTCAATATTTACTAAATAGGATATAGGATATTTACATAAAACTAGTAGTCTATATGATTTAAAAGTTATGTTTTTTTTTTATGTTGCATTTTTTGAGATACAACAAGTTTTTTGGTCTGTCATGTTATGTTTGTAACATCATTATAATTTGTATTGTTCATGTATTTTTGTGATTGTGAGCGTTAAGATCGTTAAGTGTTGATCTGACCATGCAATTACAATTAAGATAACAACATTACAATGCCAATGTGGGAAGCTTGAATTGCCGGAAAATAAAATGCATCTTTTGAATGGGTTTCAAGTGTGATTGGTGTTTTTGTTTTAAGTGTGATTCACTCATTAGTAACTGACCATCACACAACCTTGTATATGTTATATGGGAAACCAAAAAAATGTGATTAATGGACAATGTATTTATAACCTATTCATTTGCTGTGCCCTACTGTTTCATCTGCCCTATCAAAAATGTAACAACTATTGATAGAGTAGAGGGATTTAATAAATGAAATACTAAATGTAACCTCAATATGGACTATGAATATGTTTTCAATCCTCTCATATTTAGGTATCATTGAGTAGTGTAGATACAATTTCAAATACACAGACAGATAAAATTGAAAATATGTTAGAAATTTCCATTATTACTTATTCTCAGTCCTCAAAATGATCATTTTGAAATATATGTCATGGATAAGTTAATTCAGAACTTTAATTTTTATTATATGTGTATATATTATATATGATATAGATTGATTTATGATGTACATTATAATAAATCTGTTTTGATTTAAATAATCTTTTAAATGGAACATAATTCAAGTATTAATTTTTCATTTATTATTTGCAGCTGTCAGTATTATCTACACAAGCATCCATGGGTTCCTGCATACCAAGGTGTCATAACATTTTTTGTTTTGGCCAATTTTACACTGGCCACTTTCATGGACCCGGGAGTGATACCAAAAGGTAAGATGTGCATCACAACTATATATATATATTTATAGTATGGAAGTAGCAAACGAGTATGCAACCCACCTGATGGTAAGTGGCTATTGCCGCCCATAGGCATCTGTAATCAACCCTAGGTAAGATTAAGGTCTCACCTAAGGTTAGCCACAGTTGCGTTGCTACTCCTGAGGACTAATATGAAATACCTAGGAAAAGTGTGTCTCCCTTACCACACCCTTCAAACCAGAACACAACCGCTCATAACACTGCTATTATAAGGCAGAAATAGGTGTGGCGGTGGTGCTTCCGGAATCGAAACACAAAGAATATAAACACAAATTCATTACATTGTTTTTTTTTGCCATATTTTGATCATATTATATTTGGGGTCAGTTCAAATTGTGTTTGTTTTTCAATTATCAGTTCAAAAACACATGTACTTAATATATTTGAGCTATGAATAAAATATCATAATTCCTTAACAAGCGTTATTGTTAACTTAATTGTATTTGCAATTAATTAGTCTAATTCAAGAATGTAATTCATTACATTTACATAATAGAAAGTGTTAAAAGCAGTAAGTATGGGATAAAGTATATAAATATAAAATTATTACAAAGTCCATATATTTTAAATTTCCAATACATTAAGCCATAAGTGTTTCAAAGATAGCACAAGTGGTAGTCCTTGTACAGGCCATCAGTGATATCAGATTGCCTAAACACACATTCATTAATTACCATACCCATAATCTGTGTAAAGGAAAACATTACTGCCGTGCTAATGAATATTTATATTTTGCTATTGACTTAGGGCCTATTGTACACAACTAAGGCTAACCCCATACGAGTATGAGTTATATAATTTAAATATCACTAAAATAGTGAGTTTAACTCAACCTGTAGTTGCCCAGTATAACTGAATAATGTATAGAGACGTTCCGATGCCCATTAGGTATCAATACTTACTCATTTAAGTAGTACTTATATTGTTTCTTGATACTATTCATATGAATATACACTTAAAGTATGATATATACCATTAAAGTATGATTCTTACTTACTCATATCGATACATTTTATTTTTATGTTAATGGCACTCAATAAAAAGATAAAAAAAAATTGGCACTGATAGATGTTTAACAAGTTCCAAAATAATAGCTCCAGATTTATTAATTACGAGTAAATGTTTGTTTCTTGTTTGTAACATTGTTGCACCCGCTTTAGACAATAAGTTGTCACTTGGAACTGATGTTGCAACAACAATTAAATGTTTTAGGGCAAACTTATACACCCAGGGAAATATTAATTTTGTTACATCTCATTCCCAAGTCTGTCTTGTTCACGAAGAAAGGTGCGTTCAGAAATCAAAAATTGTTAAATAACCTCTGTACAGTTTGACTCGATTCAATACCAACTACTTTCGTTTCGATAGTAGTTAGTTTCGCAAGATTTATATAGATGCTAAAAGTACATGTATCGAAACAAAAGTATCGAGTACATATTCGCATTTAGTTGTATCGGAATGTTCCTACTAATGTAACCCATGATTTAGTTTATTTTTTGTCAAAAATCAAATTGATTTTTTTTTATTTTATTCAGTTTGCAGTAGCAGACAATCATGCAGTCTAACTGATGGTAAGTGGTTACTGCCGCCCATGGACATCTGTGAGCAATTTCATAAAGAACATCGGTTCTATCTGAAGTCGATCACAGATGCGTTGCTACTCCCGCGGACTAAGATGGTCGCCTCATATCAAAGTGAGCCGGCAACCACACCCTTCTAACGAAACGCAAGAGCTTGACGCTAGAAATTAGCGGTGGTACCTCCCCGGTCAAACTACACTGGTTCTACCGCCTGGTTCTTACATTTTTTCCTTCAAAGGAACCTTTCCTTCTTTAATGAAATTTAATCCTATTAACTCTCTAAGTTGCAAACTTTCAGCCTTAACATAAAAAGTATAATAAATTTTGAATATCGTTAGTCTTATAAAACTTAGTCTGAATACTTTTGCAAATTTTTTAAAAGCATGTTTTATCATTCATAATAGGTATATTTTCGAGTGCGCAAGCTTAACGTCTAACTCACATACGGGGCTAATCGGATTTAGAGAATCTTGTTTAGAAACTTTTGTGTAGTGTCAAATTGTGATAATTGCTTAGTATACTATATACGAGTATTGAAATCAGATTTAATATAAGTATTATGTACTTCTAATGTGAGTTAAAACGTATTCTCCTAGAAAAATAATAAAACCACCCATATGTCTACATTGCCCTCAGTCGTGGGTCATCAGTAATTTTATTCTCTGTATATACGGAAACGCACAGACCTAAAACAAAAATCTAAATGCGCTACTTAAATATCTGTTAATCGGGAATCGAACCAGGTGCCCGCTACATGTCAGATATCTACAAATATTTAATAATGAAAAGAAAACAGGGCATTTATATACTCTTCTCTAGTTTCGAAGACTAAAAACTATGTGTGATTTTGATGTAACGTTAACCTCTAGATATTCAATATCTAGATAAGTCCTAGCACAATATATAGAGCGTGAGTGAGGGTGGTGTCCTTGGCAACATTCTTCTCTAGTATGAATCTGCATGCCCATTACTTGAGCGAATCATGCATGAACGTCAAACATATGTATAATGGATTAAGAGTTGCACTGTGACGCACTACACGAGAATTGCTAAATTTGCCTCTCTATTAACAACTGAATTTGAACTAGATACGAAGTTTATCCCATGTCTATACGAATACTATTATAATAAAAAGGGTAGAAAAAAATAATCATGAAATCGGTTCATAAACGACGAAGTTATCTGCAAACACATAAAAAAAATAAACGGTCGAATTGAGAAACCTCATTTTTTAAAGTCGGTGAAAATAACTAAAAGTCGTGTTTTACTGTAGTTTTCATACTTCTAATAATTTGTTAAGTGTCTTATCAGTCTATTATGACATATTACTTCATTTAAAATAAATCGGTTGGCCATTATCTTCACCTATCCTCAATTCAGCTCTGTGGTTTATGCTCGTTATGCCTGTCATCACACGGTTGCTTTTTAGGCTGTAGAGTTCTGGTTGGACACCGTTGGCACCGTCTTTTTCTGTGTAAAAACAGCGTGGTTGAGCGCTGCTTGTGTCCTATTTTGAAAGGGAAACATACTTACAGAGGCTTCCTTAACAGAGAATTCTGAAGGGATAGCAACGCTTCTTTGGTCAGTCTCAGCTAAGACTGGCCTCATCTGGGATTGATTACACATATCTATAGGCGGCAGTGGCCACTAACCATCATATGGACTGCATTAACTTTATCTATATGATACAAAAACGGATCGTCTCTGTCAAGCAGATCTGAATCGAAAAGAAGAAAGAAATTATATTTCAAATTTCTATCCTATTTGTCGTATTTTTGTCCTCGTCTTGGTAATTCTCCAAAATCCATAGCACATGATTGTATTAAACAGTAATTTGTTATTTTTTTTTATAAACTTTACGTGTCGTACTACAACCTTTCGTGTAAAGTGCAATTGCAATGGTCATCGCTATTATTTCTGCATCAAACGATCAGTTCACCTTATTCACTCGTCATTGTTATATTTTAACAACGGTGTGTATTTCGTTTAGGAAATTTTCACGCTATTAAATATGTATGTACGTGATAGCAACATAATCGCCTTATCGTCTACAATTGGCGTAACAGACGAAGCAAGGAAAAAATGTTTAAAGGCACATAAAGGAATAATATTATAGCAAAAAAAAAACATTTCTTGGAATTATTATTGATAACACAACTCAAAAACGCCAATTTTACACGGAAGCCAGGTAAAATTAAACAATGCATTTGATTTTATATTTTCAATGAATAAAATAAATAAAATATACTTCATTAATTAATAAGATTTGATATTATTTTGATACACCATCATAATGATACGTTTTTTTGAATAAAAATGTATCTTTATCCTTAAATTCATGAATTTTTAATTGTACTGTTATTCTTGCAAATCAGCGATATACGTATTACTGGAAATGCCGGATAATAAACCGGACATATTTATAAGAGTTAGACACATGACACATTCGTGGGGTTAGTGGTTGAATTCCCCAATGTGATTAGGGTAGCTTTAGTAACTACGAGCGAATATACAGCTGGGAGTAGTTTGTTTATTTTACTATAAAATTTTGGCGAGCACGCATTGAGAAACTGAAACTGTTTACACCAAAAATACATAATTTGTGGCGGTGCTACATTGAACATTTGCTCGTTCCAAATTCCTATACTTCATGATTCGAGTTACACGTAAAATTAGGAGAAGAGAGTTTTAGAGTTGACTTTAGAGTCAGGCGGTAGAACCAATGTAGTTCGACCGGGGAGGTACCATCCCCACACCTGTTTCTAGCGTGAAGCAGTTCTTGCGTTTTGGTGGTAGGGTGTGGTTACTGGCTTACTTTTATATGAGGCGATCATTCAGTCCTCGGGAGTAGCAACACACCTGTAATCGACTTAACGACTGTAACCCTGTTCTGTATGAAGTTGCTTACATTTTAGATGATCATGGGCGGCTGTCGCCACTTACCATCAAGTGGACTGCATGCTCGTTTGATAAGTCAATGTGATAAAAAAGTATGCTACTATTTCAATTTTCATGTTGTCTTTGTCTGAAACATGTATTCGAATTTAAAAAAATATATAATAACATGCATACGTCCTGACCCTTAGTACGAGAATATTACGTTTCCTCAAAAGGATCACCGTTTACGTTTTCATTCATACATTGTAATGTCTGTTCTGGTCTGAAGGTTGTGGTAACGGAGATATACGGTGTGGTAACGGTGGAAGACAGGTCGTCTGGTTCTCCTCAGAAAAGCAGGGCGTCCAGCGGAATCCCCATCTGCATACCGTCCCGTCGTAATGCT
>MOOZ01000703.1:175020-187005 GCA_002930495.1 Cecropterus lyciades | reverse complement strand
TTACAGTATACAGTAAAAAAGTTGAAAACAAACTAACTTTGAAGCACTGGGTCTAACAGGTAATGGGTGCCGGGTTCGAGTCCTGATGCAGAGGCTGCAGTGCTATCAGTGTAGAACGCGTTATTGAAAAATATTGAAACTAAAAGACCAGTCTAAGTTTTGCTTTGACACTTGAGTATTAGTCGGTCAGTGTTAGAAGATATTAAACATAAGTATGGGTTAAATAGTAGTATATGTATATGATAGGTATGTATGTGGGCTAATAGTATGGGAGAAATTTCATTGCATTATGTAAATGACTTTTATTTTCATGACAATATAGGTGCTAAATGAAAGGTAGTAAATAGACCATTCCAAAACATATACATTACTTTTTTATTTATTTATTACAAAATCAATTACAAATTACAATCCTTTAATGTTACTATTTTGATGAAAACTCATGAAAAATGTTAAATTAAATATATCTTTATATTAATACGTGAAGCAAAAACTTTGGACCCCTTTTTACAAAAATTGCGCGGACAGAGGAGTATGAAATTTGGCATACTTATAATTTATATGTAGGAGAAGTGCTTTTAAAGCTTACTAGAAATGCTTTTAAAGAACATTAAATCAATAAATAAGACATTAAATACACTACTATGCATTTGACACATACAAACATACGTATACGTATTTGTTACATGCTGACTTAGTTGCTGACATTGTCATAGTTATGTCAGATGTGTATGTCAAATAACGCGTTATTGCTTGTAAATACAGCTTACTGAATTAAATCTCATTCACTATAATGAAAATAATTTTAAAATTAATGTACAGAGGAAAATAAGACAGAGAAAAAAAGATAAATTTTTATTTGGGTTTAATTACAGTCGAATTTATAGAAACATAAAAACCCACTTCTTAATGATAATGAACTGAAACAAAAGGAAATTAATCGTTTATGACAGTAGTTTTTTTTTGTTTTGATATTTTTAACACCATAATTTGACTTCTCCAATACAAAATCTTACAATGTCATAACTGTTTGTTTTAGTGCTATTACCTAATCGCTTCATTGACTTAAAATGTTACAAAAAAAAGGTATCCATGTACCTAAAATAATAAAAACTGAAATAAATTAATAAAAACCGAGGCTTTCTAAAAATCATATGTTAAATGAAATGGGTTTCGGTGAAGCGGAAATATGTAGCATCGAAAACTATTATTAAAACTAGACGTAAAAGCCTAAAATATTTTGCAAATGCTGGCAGAGAGTGTTTATCTTGTTTTTGTTTGATTCAAAAGTATTTTAATTTTAAAGTAACAAATTTTCTTTTTCGTTACTATTCATAGTTACACGGAGCGATTTATAAGGTTTCGGGATCAGAATAAGGCTACGGTACTGCCTGTCGTAAGAGGTGACTAAATGGGCTTCCGGGGTTGCGGTAAGAGTGAGAGCTCGAACCGTCGCCAAGACCAGACGGTGCGGTGGAACCAGCCGCTCATCTGGAGCCTGATGGAGCAGAGCTCCGGTTGTCCTGTCCTGTCCTGAAGTCCTTATCACAGTGACGCGGACAGCCACTGGGGAGTATTAGTGCGGTAAAAATTTCACAAAACCCGGTGTCGCTCCCGCGTCGTCGGGTACATTTTGAAGGTGTCCGCCCCGAGAACAAAAAAGGGGGTAGCGACACGTCTATGGCTAACATCAGGTAGAGTTACAATCCTATTTGGACTTAATTACAGATGTTCATGAGCAGCAGCGACCACTTACCACAGATTGATCTTGAAGGTGGTAGAACCTGTGGTTCGACTCCAGAAGCACCACCGCCACATATACTTCTGCCAAATATTAGCGCTTAGCGCTGCTGTTTGCTAATCTGAAGGGCGTGTAAGGTAGACATACTTTTCCAAAGCATCCAACTTAGTCCTCAAATGTAACATTAGATGCCCATGAGAAGCATTGACCACTCAATTAGTGGAGTGCATGCTCGTTGGCTACTTCTCTATTATGAAAAAGTTGTTGTATATTGTTCCTGTTTTATATAATATATGAAATATATGAGGTATTCCAACTTTCTCCTTGGAAGCAAAGAATAATCTTACTAAGACTAATAATAAACTATAGCTAGCTAAAATAAGCATAGTTCCAAGTAGTTCTTGCGTTTCGGTAAAAAGGTCTTTTGCCGCTTCATTTCCATATAAGACGTATTTCAGTCGTCGGGAGTAGAAACGCATCTAAAAAAACACGCTTTCTACACTCATAGCCCCACAATAGGATTTTCTCCTGTGTCGTGGGTGCCATGGACACACAAGACGAATACACAAACACCCAGACCCAGAACAGAAATCTAAACTCATCATTTAGATGTCTGTCTGGCCGGGGATCGAACCCGGGACCCATTGCGTGTCAGACCGGTATAATGACCGCTCCACCACGCGGGTCGTCATCTGTGATTGACTTGGGCTCGAACCCCTGTTCTATGTGAAATTACGTACAGGTCTGATGTCCATGGGCGGCAGTGACAACTTACTATCAGATGGAATGCATGCTCATCTGCTACTCTAATCTTAGAATAAAATTAGATAAAGATTAAATTGTATACCTGTGCGTTTCACTACATTGTATAAAACAAAGTCGCTTCCCGCTGCCTGTCTGTCCCTATATATGCTTATATCTAAAAACTACGCAACGTATTTTAATGCAGTTTCATTTTAATAGATAGGGTGTTTTACGAGGAAGGTTTATATGTGTGACACTGATAATTTTAGAGGTTCTATGACGTAAATAAACACATTTTTTTGCGCTTTCATTGCAAACGCTGGCTTTAGCCAGCGTCTGCAATGAATGAATGAATGAATGAATGAATTATTTTGATCTATCTCGTAGGGTTTACCCTACGAGATAGATCAAAATAATGTACAAGAGTAATTTTATGAATATTTTTAGTTATCGAACTTTGACACATTATTTAATTTGGAGGAGAGGCCGGGTCACCTTGTTTACATAATAAAATTATAATATTGACATTCACAAAAAAAACTGTATTAGGATCTACATAAAAAAAACTGTTTTTGATGTTCGTTTTTTACTTCCCAAGAGATAGACATCTGTTTAATTTATTATTAGCACAAATAGCACAAATCGTGGTATAATAATGAAAAATAACACCAAATCCTACAAAGTTTAATCTAAACTTTAGAGTCGTACCAAAATACAGTATCGAGAATTTAATACGCAACAAAAGTTGCGTCAAAAAGCTCGCAAAAGTTCCGCTGGATACGCCGACTCAGCTTTTCACTGCGAGCTAGATAAAACTGGGATTTGCCACCTTTGTGATCAGGGGCACGTTTGCAAAATGCTCTTGTTTTTTTACTATTTCAAAAAAGTAGCAAAAGACTATGTGGAACCAGGCAGGTCGTAACTAGTCGCTGTCATCTATGGAATATGTAATATGTATAATAATATATAATATATAATAATCATCTATTTAATCGAACGAGATAGGATTGGAGTCAGCGCTTCCATATCGTGATTATGCAATTACAGTATTATCTACCTCAATTAAAGAATATTATACAAAATTACATTTTAAACAATTTTGAAGGGTAATGTTGGTCGACGAAAAAAAAGGTCATCATATTTCCCTGGGTTTGTGCAATTTGACGACCACAAAATAAGGTCGATCCTCGATCATAATCGAAATAAAGTTTAATTTATACTGTAATAATCCATTACAGTATACAGTAAAAAATTTGAAAATACAGTTGATCTTCTGTAATGACAGTGCAACTGGAAACACTGATTGAAGTCGACCATACATGCGGTGTTACTGAAGACTAAGTTGATTTAATCACGAGAGAGTTTTAGTCCACAAGTCCACAATGGTTATGATTTGAAAGTCAATAAAACGAAAGCACTTGGCGCTACAACTAGATGGCGCTGTACGTCTTTCTGAATCACAATAACGATTTACTTCGTAGCTTCTATAATAGCTCAAGTTCGGTATATCCGAAATAATTAATATTAAGTTCCAATTCTAACATTTTTTTTCTTCATTTTATGGGAGTAGCAAACGAGCATACAGTCCACCTGATGGTAAGTGGCTACTGCCGCCCATGTACATCTGTAATCGACCCTAGGTAAGATCAAAGTCTCACCTAAGATTAGCCACAGATGCGTTGCTACCCCTGAGGACTAAGATGGAATGCCTCGGAAAAGTATGTCTCCCTTACCACACCCTTCAGACCAGAACACAGCAGCGCATAGCACTGCTGTAATGAGGCATAAAAAGGTGGGGCGGTGGTTATTCCAGAGTCGAACCACAAAGAGTTCTACCAACATCAAATCCTTACCTGGAAATAAAAGTTTAACATGCGTGAATTGCATACACATTTATGTTTTTTTAGAGATCTCCTGGGTGTGGAGGTAAGGAACATCAGAATTCCGCATTCTTTCTTGTATGCCCCGTAATATGCAAGACCGCAAGCAAAATAAGATACATTCCGTAGAAAGATTTGAGTCGTAGCATGATGTCAAATAGGTGCTATAATCAAACTAATGTTGACATCAACACGTCACAAAAATAGATGAAAGTTAATTGTTAATCAATTCGTAAAAATAGAAAAATCTCGTAAGCAGTCATGTGGACCGACAACAGAAATGAAATAAATAAAGAATCATCACGAAAAACATATCAAAATACGAACAAAAATAACGCACGCGGGTAGATATATACTATACACAGTATACATTGTAGCTCATGAAAAGCGTTCGGTGACGATTTTTTTCACCCGAAAGTGCTCAACGCGCCTAAAGAAATTTTCCCTTCCCAATTGTGCCTATCCATTTGTAAATTCGCCATCAGTGTTTAGCCAATTCTAAAGCTTGCAGTTCTATTATCCTGTCGAATTGCAAAGAACGCTGCAGAGTTTTATTTAGCGAACGATACCATTGCAAACAGTCGCTATCGAAACGCGACGAAGCGCTGAGATGCACTACAATTGTTTTGTTAACCCTGTGTTGTAATTAAAGCGATGCAGATGGCTATAGAGAAAAAACCGGCTAAGTGCGAGACCGCGAACAAAGCGTTCCGTACTATTAGCTATAAAATACGGCACAAAAATGACGTGTTGTATGGGAGCCCACCCCCTTAAAAACATATTTTATTTTGTTCTTAGTATTTTTTTTTATAGCGGCAACAGAAATACATATGTAATCATTTCAACTAGGGTTGTAACGGAACTCCGCCTCCGTCTACGTTACTGCGGAACTTCCCCAAATATCGAACCTCCGCTTCCGCATCCGCCTCCGCAAATTTTTTGCGGAGTTATAACAGAGGTTTATTTACGTTGATCTTGATGTACAACGCGCAAGGAGCGTCGCGAGGCGACGCGGCCGCTCAGCTATATGTTGCAACTAAATGAATATCTTTACTGTGATATAACATCAAACATAAAGTTTTTTCTCCCATATTTCGCACTTACATATCAGTGCCATCAAGATTAGTGCTATTGTTTAGTAACAGCCGGCACGGCAAATCCGCAAAGCTGTTGTTCGTGAATATAATTTTCCTCTTCTTAATTTTGTTTTTTAGTAATTATTTGTAAACTTCACCTCCGCCGCCGTGGAGGTTAACTCCACATCCGCGGAGGTGAATCTCTAGACTTCCGCGTCCGCCTCCGCCTCCGCTAAGTTGTCCTTCATTACAACCCTGATTTCAACTGTCTAGATATTACGGTTCATGAGATACAGCCTGGTGACAGACAAATGGACAGACGAACAGCGAACTTATAGTAATAGGGTTCCGTTTTTACCCCTTGAGTAGGTACAAACGGGACGTACAAACAACTACTGGCCAAAATCAATATTATTTAAGTAGCTACACAAAAGCCCTCGAAGGCCGCACACCTTTTACTTAACACTTAAGGACATGAATAAATAATATTTCAAGTTATACTTACTCTTTGAATTCAGCATTCACAAAACTGCTTTTACTTTACAACAGAAAATCAATCTATACATATAAATAAAATTGAAGTGTCTGTTTGTAATACCAAAATAACAGCTTTTTACCATGCACATGGAAGTATATACGATACTGATAACAAGACATCGATTAATAAAATCTTTGTTTATGTCTATCTGTTTGGTCTGGGTAATCTCTGAAACCGCTAGACCGATTTTAATGGAACTTTCACTGTTGGATAGCTGATATAATAAGGCGTAGTTACGCCTTATATATTTATAAAATAGAAGTAGTCTAAATTTAGGCTATTTCTGTTTTAGAAAATGTAATTAAGGCTCCGCACAAAATAATTAAAAACTAAGAAACCGCGCGCTAATGTCACTTGCTATCAGTCCTATAATGCTAAAATTGTATAAGGTCTAAATTTTCAGCATTATGCAAGTTATTTTTAACCGCGGGGCTCAGTTAGTACTAAATAAACATGAATCCAATGTCTGTACATCGCAATCTCAATCGCATCTGCAAAATAAAATAAAAAAGTTTGGAAGACTGAGAATAAGTAATAATAGAAACTTATAAGATTTTTAGGACTTTTCCCTATCTGTTCGTCTATGAGCTTGGTTCCGTGTGTTGATCAAAGTTGCCCATGGGCAGCAGCGGCTACTTACGCAGATGGAATGCATGCTACTTATGTGATGAAAAAAAACAATTAATCATCATATTTATAATTGTATTTATAACTTAGTATATTATACATTACTAGCTGGCCCGGCAAACGTTGTTTTGTCATATAAATGATAAAATTACTAAAATGACTATTAAAAATTAAAAACAAAAAAAATTGTCCAAAAGTTTAAAAAAAAATTAAGGGTGAAAAACCCTTAACATTTAGGGGTAAGAAAAATACATAGTAGCCTATTCTCAGATCTACTGAATATGTATATAAAATTTGGTAAAATTCGGTAAAGCCGTTTCGGAGGAGTAAGGTAACTCACATTGTGACACGAGAATTATATATATAAAACCGTTTTACATATAAGATTATTGTTCGCGTTTAAAATTAACGCCTACCGCAAATTTTCCAGCCACCCAGGGTTGACTGTTGGAGAATGCTATAAGGCATTAAGTTTATTGTGACTTTATAATATATAGGTGCAATAAATCTGTATCTATATTACTACTATATAAAAATGAGATGGTGTGTCTGTGTGTTACTCAGCCACGCTAGATCGCTGATGAACGCTGAACGCTGATCGATTGATTGATTTAAATGAAATTTTGCATGTATATACCTTATTTAACTGGTCAGTCTATAGGCTAGTATTTTCATTTCGATATTTTTCTCTATTTATCGATGACGACTATTTTAGTGACGTCACTACACCCTTTGGTTTCAGTCTTTCATATTTCCATTTTAAATAAAAAGACAACGCTAATTCGAAAGAAAAAGAAAGAAAACAAACTTTTAATGGCACAAACGAGGTTAATATTTATTTTCGATGCGGAAGATCCTCATCACTTTTCATGTTACTCCAAGTTACTACTTGAAAGTGGTAGAACTCTTTGTGGTTCGACTCTGGAAGGACCAGCGCCACACCTTCTGCCTAATAACAGCAGTGTTATGCCCTGTTGTGTTCTGGTCTGGAGGGTGTGGTAAGGGAGACTTTTCAGAGGCATTCCACCTTAGTCCTCAGAGGTAACAACGCATTTGTGGCCAACCTTAGGTGGTCTTTTATCTTACCTAGGGTTGTTACAGATGTCCATGAGCGGCAGTAGCCACTTACCATCAGGTGGGTTGCAGGCGCGTTTGCTACTTCCATACTATAAAAAAAATCCATAGGTTAGCGAGTAAAACCTATTTTTTGTCACGTGGCGAAGCACGGGTACTTTAGCTAGTAAATTAATAAGTAAGAAAAAGCTCCATGATGTATAGCTAGCGTATCGCCTCTCATTCACCATGAGAAAAGCATAACCATCTCTCGGTAAACGTGGGGAGAAGGGGTTTGGTAAGTGCTAGGACAGGCTTCAGATTCAGAAAAGTACCGGTGCAATATATATTTTGTTTAGTAAAAATGTTTAGTAAAAAATAGTATGTGAGGTAGTTTTCATATATAATGGAACAGTTTATATATGTTAGGTGCAACTTGGTACATAATGAAAACAGCAGTAGTAGGAAAAAGTTAATTCATGCCCACAAGCGATGCAATTAGTGAAAAATATCGCTAAGTTGCAGAAAATTAATATTACCTAAAAAGATACCTGTTTTTTTTTGTGACGGGAGGGAAACCTTCAAAAGGTACACCGAAGCCTTGGTAGAGACTCCGGGTTATGTGGACTTTTTACCCACTAAAACCACCTCGGTGGCCTTCCTCAGCACTTGCAGGGGACTCTGGGATCTTCTGTGGAACGCACCGGTGTCCCCTAGCGCGGCGCCACTCAGGGGCTCTTGGGGGACGTGCACCTGTCCCCCTGCACCTTCCGGTGTCTGCGACGACATGCACCCACACATGCCGCCGTCCTTCTCGGGGTTGCTGGCTGGGCGGTTCGAGCTCCCACTCTAACCGCCCGCAATCCCAGAAGCAATCCCGCAATCCCTTCTAGTCACCTCTTACGACAGTCAGGGGATACCGTAGCCGTATTCTACTCCCCGGCTACAGGGGGAACCTAGCGAACTATTTTATGTGACGCTTCATTAGTTTTTAGCGTCATTTACTTATTTTGACACATATGATTAGACATTGACCGTATTCTTCCGTCATCAGTAATTTTTAGTTTTTAACGATGTATTTTTTTCACGCAAAAAATACTGATTAGATTTGGATAAAATTTTGTTAATAGACTGTTTATGACCTAGATTAACTCATAGGTTACTTTCTACCGTGATACATCCCCCAAGCGGGCGGAGCCGCGAGATAAAGCTTGTTGTGACATAAAAAATATTTAAAAAACCCGTTAAATTATTCTATCTATATAAATAAAAACGAATTGCTAAATATGTTGTTTAGCGCAAATCTCGAGATCAGCTGAACCGATATCGTTAATTATTTTTTTCCAATATTCCTTGAAGTAAGATGATGGTTCTTACGGAGAGAAAAATTTAAAACTTGCCTAAAAAGTCTAAAAACGACACTTTTCTATACTCCCATACAAAAGATTCGTAATAATCCTCAAAAGTCAATTTGAACTTTAATGACATTAAATAAAGTTTAAGTGTTAGTGGAGGGGTTCCGGGTAAGGTAAAACAATTGAGTGACGTTAGTATCGTATAAAAATTAATGTCAATATTTGTCAATATTTATACGACGAAGAATTTTAAGAGACGACCCGCGTGACGGAGCGGTCACCATAGCGGTCTGATACGCAGAGGATTCCGGTTCCGGGTTCGATTACCGGCCCGACCAGACATCTCTATGATTTTTTTTTATAATATGGAAGTAGCAAACGAGTATGCAGCGCATGGACATCTGTAATCAACCCTAAGTAAGATTAAAGTCTCACCTAAGGTTAGCCACAGATGCGTTGCTACCCGTGAGGACTAAGATAGAATGCCTTGGAAAAGTATGTCTCCCTTATCACACCCTGATGAATTTAGATTCTGTTTGTGTATATGTCTTTGTGAGTCCATAGTAACCACGACACAAGAGAAAATCCTAATGTGGGGCTATGAGTGTAGAACGCGTTTATTGTGTTTATTTATTATGTATTTTGTTTATCTTCACAAACGTTTATATATTTTATAACATAAGTTTATATATTATAAGTTTATATACTTTATAACATAAGTCAGAATAAGAAAGATAAGATTAGGTAGGAATAGGTGTGGCCGAGTATTCAAAAACATTTTATCAAGTCAATCTTTTAGTCGATTAGTGTCGATTAAGCTAAAATTGCTGATACGTAAATCTTCTCTTCGATTTTGCAAACTCTAAATTTGCAAGGATCTATCGAGTAACCTATTTACGTGCTCAAGATGAGACTGAGGGACAATGGAATCCTCCATTGTATAAAAATACAGCCCTTTGTGCTATACATTTTAATGTGTTATTAATATAATGTAACTGTGTCGACGATCCGTATGGCGGAGCTGTCACCATACCGGTTTAACACGCAGTGGGTTCCGGGTTCGATCCCCGGCCAGAAATCTGAAGGATGAGTTTAGTATGGATGAGTTAGTGGGATTTCGTTGAAATTTGACACACTGATAGTTTATTGACCTGGGCTAACACATTGTGTACTTATTACCGTGGTAAACGTGACTGAAGCGGGCAGATCCGCGGGAATAATTTATTAAATAGTAAAAAGATTTTAAGGAAGTTTGATTAATTGAAAATACTTTCAAAGAATAAATAGAGATACAATATTACAAAAATATGGAGAACATACTCGTTTATTATATCAATATTATAAAACAGAGGAATTTTCTCCAACCTATATTTTGTTTTATGTAGTTTAATAAAAAATCTCATAACTCTGCGTCCTTAAACGATCGTATTAAACCGTGATATCGGAACGAGAATGGAGCAATATCGTTTTGTTTTATGTCGGAAGCGATGGCAATCCGCTAAGCAAGCAATTTTGTGATTAAATTCTTCGAATCCGGGTCACAAGCGTAAAGATATAAAAATTGAGCTACCGAAGAGACTTTTGTATCCTACTACTGGTAGCATATTTCCTTACACACTCATCTCTTTTCGAGTTCCCCGAGTCTGTTCGAGTTTTGGTGTATAAGAACGAAATTAAATAACTTATATATACAGATTGTAAATTATATACTTATATTATATAACAGTTTAAATTCTTAGTATTGTTGTGTATTCTTTTGTCTAGTAGCAAAAGGTACATTAAGCCTTACGCTAAAGTTTTTATATGTTTAGGGCATATAATGCTGCTTTAAATGATTTCTAAATAAGGTCGTTCTAATACTATTTTATTGCGATAGAAAATAATTGGTTATATTATTAACAGATTTATATCAAATATAGTTTTGCGACACCTTCAAGGCAACCCGTCACTAGATAAAATAATTGAGTCTTTTCACTCTTACAGATTAAGAAACATGAAGATTAGCGTTGTTTTCTGATCGGGCCACATATTTATATTAAAATAACATCTTTTAATATTAACTAATTTATGATTATGAGGATCTTTAAGACCCTCATCGTCATCAACGATCCTTATTATAAGGATTGTTGAATTTTAGTCCGATTTCATTCTGAAGGCTCTAGAATATTATGTTCCACTGCTGGAAACAGGTCTTTTCTCCATAACTTTGGAAGGCCTGGACCGTTTTCCATCAGTCTGTTCCAATGCTCAATTATAATTATTACACTAAACTTTAGTTAAAGATATAAAAAAATATACTTGCCAACATTTATAATATTCAAAATCGATAAAATCGTAATAATTGATCGTAATTCGAGAGAGAAAATATCGCGAGGAACATAAACAACTGAGAGTTGTCTAAAAATTCGCTACACACTTTCATTCTGAGAGGAGACCCTTGCCCAGCAGTGGGAAGTCAATTAATGATGTAATATAATCAAAATCAATGATGCCAATCCATTTACACAAAATTGAATTGACGAGACAAGAGAGAGAGAAATACGAGATATTTTCGAGAACACATGGTACGAAGAAACCCATCTGTCGAGTAATCTATTGTTCTTCTATCAAATATAATAACCTTATCTACTATTTGTATAGTTCTTGTAATTTTCTATCTTTATGTGTCAAATAGCTTCTAGCCCTTTAATGACACTGTTTCCATTGTCCAAATATTCTATCATCTGGCATCTCTTTGGATTAATAATCTCATTTATTTATAGTATGGAAGTAGCAAACGAGCATGCAGTCCACCTGATAGTAAGTGGCTACTGCCGCCCATGGACATCTGTAATCAACCCGTGGTAAGATCAAAGTTTGACCTAAGGTTAGCCACAGATGCGTTGCTACCCCTGAGAACTAAGATGGAATGCCTCGGAAAAGTATATCTCCCTTACCACACCCTTCAGACCAGAATACAGCAGCGCATAAC
>MOOZ01000702.1:156571-169673 GCA_002930495.1 Cecropterus lyciades | reverse complement strand
AACTTATTTGTAATTTAATTAATAATTTATTTCATAGACCTTTGAATATATTTGCATACCTTATTGGTTAGGATAAGCGATTGATGAAAATGTATTTTAAAAACCTAATATAACCTTTTCCTGCAAATAAATAAATTGAAATTGAAATTACTTTTCAGTAATTTTTAATATAGGTACATAGAATCACTAACATAGTCATGAGTCACTTTGTTTAAGATGCCAAATAAAATTTAATACCTTATCAATCGAATATTCCCAATTATTAACATTATATCTTTAGTAGAGCATCGTCGTCGAGGTCGACAGGAGAATTTATGTTAATTATTGCAATTGGAATAATGTAATTAATTAAGTTAAATTATATACTTAAAAATATAATAAATGATTTTGTTACATACAGTTGTGTATATTTTTGTTATCATTAGATGATAATGTTAACCCCTCAACCTTTTTCTACATACAATTGGCCAAAATATACAAAGTTCTTTTCCTAAGTTTATAAACATTTTTATAACGTAAATGCAGATAATTTGCTAAAACGGTCGTTAATAACTAAAAAATAATCAGAAATGTCAGTGTATAGTTAGTGAATCGGTACATAATGATTGAGTTTTATCAGCCTGTTTATCAACTCGACGAATTGAACTTCAACATTATGTATTTTCCATTTTTATGTTGACTTACCTCATCCACTAAAAGTGATTACGCATATTAGATTCCAACACAAGAAATTTTAATTTGATAACCTTCTTCTTTGTGCAATTCACTTTTATATTCTATACATGGATAATACAAAAAATTTATTAAGTGGCCTATGGACTAGACATGTGTAATCAACTTCTACTTGTAAAGTCGACAATACAAATAATAGTTTTCGAAAACTTATTCTTCGTGCCTTATTTGTGCCAAAACAGAATACACACCAAAAACAGGAACCAGTACACCAGCGACTCCCTAGCCACTGCTTCTATGAGGATGAAGCAATCGAAGCCCGAAGGTAAACGTAAGTATTATAATAACTGGCACCCTAGTAGTAATTATGTTTTCGCAATAACCCTGCGAAATTTCACTGCAAGGTCTGCAAGGGATTAAAGAAACGTTTATCTTCGGCTTCGGCAAAAGTCGTTCCTGGTCGGGTATGCAAATGTGTGTTCGTCCGAATTAATCCATGAACGTTACTCTGACGGAGGTGGGTGCACGTCACCGAGGGCGGGCGGGGATGAGCGAGAGCGGGCGGGGGTGAGGGGGTTGGCCGAGGGCGCAGCGCGCAGGCGCGGCGGTATCGACGCGCGGCGCGGGACGGCTGGCGGCAGTCCGCGGCCGCTTCGCCATGGACGTGCCGCCCGGAGCCGCGCGCCCCCTCGTCAACCCCGACGAGTACGGCGAAGTCGACACCACCAGGTTCGCACCATTCCACATCCGTACCGGATCCAATCGTCGGACTCCCGATCGGTTCCTTGTCACACTCCATTTCGGGAGGCAAACTACCTTCCTCTATTGCACTATTTCTCAATCCACATCGAGCAATTCCGTAAAATGATCGGTGAAACGACTGATCCTTTAATATTTTTCTCGGGAGGATCTTCACATAGATAATTATATAAGTCGTAGAGCCAGTTTAAGTCGTACCATATGCTTAAAATACACTATTAAGCACAAAAATCGATACAGTGCTCTCCCCGAGACCATATACTCCGCTATCGCGATACTTGGGCTCCACTCCCGTCCGCTTACGATTTTGAACTACATTCCAAAATTTCTTGCGTCCGAATCTCGTTTCTCTCGCTGCATTAGTGTCCCTGAATTGAGACGATTTACGATTTGTGATATATTTTATTGATTTAGTATTGACCTATTGCAGGAACTTTCAATAATTTAAAATGGCATTAAAAATTATACAATTAATTTATTTCACAAATGTTTATATCATTGTAACTATTACCATTGGATATATCGATAAAAACCTATACTTTTATGCCTAACACCTCGATAACAATCATTTTTCATAGTTTGTAAGATCTAAAATTCCCATGTCTGTGTGGCCCAAAATGAATGTGTCATATAATTCCAGCTATGAAATATTGATGCAAGCCCTTGAGGCGGAGGTTCGCGGGCGCGGCCGAGCGGCTGGCGGCTCGTGATAACATGCTTATCAAAGAACATGCATTTTCCATCAATAGATACAAATTCACTGTTACGTTTGTCATAAATTTACAGCACGGAAACAATCTAAGACTGCCTTTAAAATTTCAAAACAGTCTTATAAGTAAATCCATACTATATAAATATAACATATAATTAAGGAGTAAATATATTTTAAATACTTTAAGTGAGTTTAACAAACGTTTAATCTCTAACTGTGAGCGGTTTGTAGACGAGTCATACACTAATACATTAATAGTCATAGATATTAATATGAACTTAAAGGAATGTTCGCTCATGTTCGTTTCTTTGTTTATTGAATTGTAAAAAAAATATGTTGTTATACATATTGTATGCAATTGCAGTAAATATTGTGGAGCAGCCGTAACTACTTTTACAAAAATTCGATCTTTGATAATTTGACTAAGTATACGAAACATTGTGTTAAAAGCTAGTTCATTAGAGATTTATGCCATGTATTAATATAGATGATGAATTGAGTGAGTGTTACGTTTAATCAATGATGAGAACGGCGTGTACAGGTACCCGGCTCCCAAAGATGCGACGCATAAGGTGCGCGGGCGCAGTGACCTCCTGGAGCTGGCGTGCGGCGGCGCCGTGGACCCCGAGTTGCTCACCGTCAAGACGTTTTATTTCTTCTTCTATTCCGCCTTCGGCTCCCTCTTTCCGCTCATGGGCGTGTACTTCAAGCAGATGGGAATGAACGCCGGCCAATGTGGGTTGCTGATAGGAACGCGACCGTTCGTGGAGTTCCTCTCAGCGCCCTTCTGGGGCGGGTTGGCGGATCGCTGGCAGAAGGGCCGCACCCTGTTGCTGGCCTCGCTGAGCGCCTGGATCGTGTTCACGCTGCCGCTCAGCTGGGTGCAGCCCAGCGCCGTATCGTGCGTGCAGCCGGTGAATAGTACCATGTACAACCTGGTGTCCCCGAAATACGACGAGGAGCCGTCGCCGTCGACACGGTCCTTCCACATGCCCACGGGCGGGCGCGAGGGCTCACCGCTGCCGGTGTCCGACGCCCTCAACTACGACCCCGTGAGCAACGCCAACTGGGTCACTCCGCTGCACTCCTCCATCGTGTACACCACGTCCGACATCCAAAAGACGTTCTTCCTGTTGCTCTTGCTCGTCGTCATAGGAGAATTCTTCAGCGCGCCGGCCATTACCCTGGCGGACTCCGCCGTCATCACCTTACTCGGAGAAGATGCCGACAGGTAACGTCATCAATATGTATAGCAAAATTAACGTAGCTTAACCCTGTGCCATAAAAATATGTGTCTATTAGTATATATTGTCTTGAGGTTCGTTACCTTTTCGGGCATTGAGTGCTCATCTCAACGAGCTTGCGCAATCAGCGCGAGCTCGGGCAGAGCTTTACGTGAACGGGTTGATCTATAAGTGGAGAACTGAAAACCTCTGAAAGTGATTACAATGCATTAAGAATTGTAATCACTATGCAACCTTTTATATAATTGAAAATCAAATCGGAAAATGGGATCCAACTCTTTGAGGATACCGATTCTAATGGAAGGTCGCTATAAAATACATGTTTATAATAAATCTTCAATAATTATAAACAAACAATGGTCTAGCGCACCAAATTGTTCAACGTATGTATGTCGACTTAACTCAACGTATTAAAATTATTATAAGGACACAAATAATTTTAAAAAATGTTAAGAAACACTAATCTGAAACATTTATTCTTCTTTTTACATTCATATTATGAGGTGGAAAGGGGGGGGGGGGAGGTGTCGACCGTTTGCCCCTTTGACCTTCTTAAATACGCCCATGTGAGTGAGTGTTGAAAGACAGTTGTGCCGGTTCGTAGGTACGGTCACCAGCGTATGTTTGGCTCGCTTGGGTGGGGGCTGGCCATGTTCTTCGTGGGCATCGCGCTGGACCACAGCACGGCGTTCAGCATTCACCCTTGCGGCGGCCCGCAGCGCTACGAGAAAAACTACACCATCTGCTTTGCCACCTTCTCCGTGCTCATGGGCGCGGCGCTTATCACCGCCACGCAGGTACCTTGCCCTCGACACTTTATTGAACAACCGGGGTTTTAGACGTTCGTAACAATCAGAGGAATCTAAAGCAACCGCTAAAATCGTACAATAAATTTAATATTTTGCAAACATCATACTTTATTTTTTTTTATCAGATTGAACTAGCAAACGAGCATGCAGTCCACAGATGGTAAGTGGTGACTGCCGCCCATGAACATCTGTAAGCAACTTCATATAGAACAGGGGTTCTACCCAAAGTTGATCACTGATGCGTTGCTACTCCTGAGGACGACGATGGTCGCCTCCTATATAAGTTAGCCGGCAACCACACCCTTCCACCGAAACGCAAGAACTGCTTCACACTAGACATTGATGTGGCGATTTTACTTTCCCGGTCGAACTATGCTGTTTACACCACCTTGTAGAATTATTAATACATCCTCCACCCCCTGATGGCGGGTTGAACTTAAGGTAGGCTGTTATGAAATATAACAATGGAAATTATTAATAATGAAAATATTACCCGTTCGTGACTTGCTACAGATCAAGTTCAAGTACGAGGCGATGGGCACGGAGACGCCGCCGGCGCCGCCGCCGCCCGCCGAGCCGTCGCACGAAGAGCGCCTGCAGGAACAACTGGCGGCGCAGCTGCAGTTGCCCGGCCTCGACACCAGCGCGCCCGCCCCGCGACAGCCACCCATTGAACAAACCAAGGTACGATACTGCGCCACTACACGACATGACCGCTCTGCCGACAAAATCAATCGTTACGAAAATGTATGAATATTTGTTTTATTTAACACAGTTGACCGTTGTGACTCGCACATATGGTAAGCGTGTCATGCAAACTTATCACTTCCGCTTGTTTTTATATTTTAATAAATTCACGGAAGACCAGTAGTGTGTGCACAGTTGTTGTTCCGTATAAGCTGTGTAGAATTTTATAATTAGCTATAAGGCAAATATACCCATTTGAAAAGCTTTTAATCTTTAGAAATAGAATAAGTATGCAGTCCACTTGATAGTAAGTAGCACATACGGCCTATGCCTAGGCCATAAGCGCCACAAGTGCGTTACTACTTCTGAGGACTAAGTCGGAGTACCTCTTATGTCTCTCATGCCAGAGCACAACATGATTTAACGTTTATAAATGACAGAAATAGATCTATATTTTTATAATTATATAAGACCTAGTTACATATTCTTTATGAAATAAAGCTAACGAATTCCTGCCAGCCATTCGCTACCACATACAGACACCTAAAATAACGTAGTTTCAAAAGCCAGGGCACTGAGAGTGTGTTCGGACTGTGTTGCAGGTATTCGCGCAGACCACCCGCGAGATGCCGGAGTGGGTGACGGTGCTGCGTCAGTTTCAGAACGTGAAGGCCGCCTCGTTCCTGCTGGTCGCCTGGTTCATGGGTTTCGGCATCGGTCTCATCTTCACCTTCCTCTTCTGGCATCTACAGGTTACTATTTTTGTACTTACATAACAATGTTCAAAATGTATTTTCCTAAAAATGTGTGCCTAGTACATAAAGAACTACATAAAAACAGGTAATCTACCAAAAATTCCATACCCAGTAATTTAGTATGAAGAGTTTTAATTAAAAAGCCTAGGAAAACTATGTACAAGTTTTTCTTCCTTTTTAGCCGTAAATCAAGCTCCTTCAAAATTTATTGTTATTTCATCATTCATGATTTGGTAAGGATACATTCTGTTGATCATATTATTACTAAGTAAGTGACCGCTGCTGAAGGAAGGTAGATTTTCGAGATGCATACATAAAAAGACATACATGCATACCATGTGCATGTATGTCCATTTCTTTGGCACGACCTACAGCTCAAGCGATTTGACCGATTTTAACATACTCGTATGAGGATTCGCCTTGTCATGTCGTTGGATTCGTCTTGATTGTAATTGTGACAAAGACTATAATACTTTTGAAATGTGGTGCATTCAAATAGATTTTTTTTAAGTTTTAACATACAAACGACTTCAAAGAATTTGTTCTAAAAAGGTACAAAAAGAAAATAAAAAAAATATTCCATTAATTTACAATTACAACCGCAGCTTACAGAAGGAAGGAAAAAAAGGAAACTTTGCCTACATAAAGTATGATCAGCTAATTGTTAAGAAAAACACTAATATAAAGGATAAAAGAAAAAGGGAGACATCGACCTCCCCTCAAACTGACGCGCATCCAAAGAAACAGCAGACATTAAATCCATTAACTAGAGAGTGAACGCATTTGATATGATTAGAAGTCGATCTTTATCTTACTCCAGATACTCAGCTACAAAGGAACAAAAACAATTTTGCATTGGCCATCGGAAACAACGACCAAATAACGAGCAGAAGAATAACATTACAAAAACAAAATACCCTTCCCCAAGCCGACTGGTCCTCGTGGGGGAAAAAGACCAAAACCTTCCAAAGGTAGCCAAGCACACCTCCGATATAGCTACTTTTAATAAAAGATCGTTACGAACTACCGAAAAGTGCATCAAATTCGAACTAGCAATAGCTAAAATAAAATGGGATATAATAAGAGTTAGTGAAATGAGAAGACATGGCGAAGAAGATTACATCTTACACTACAAAGGAGAGACACCAGAATTATACGGTGTGGGCTTCTTAATTAAAAAGAGACTTGCACACAGAATCGAAGAAATAACAAGAATATCTGAAAAAAAATTACGTAAGAGAGAAGATATAGTAAAAAGTGAGAAATTCTATAAAGACCTACGAACAACTATTTCAAATTCCCACAAAATGGGATATTACGCATAAGGAAAATGACAGAAGAATCTCCAACACGTGGAAAAGATTTTGGTCTCTTAACGAAGTGATAAAAAATAAAGACATGCCAATTAAAGGCAAAATAAAAGTTTATAACATGTGCATTCTGTCATGTTTAATATATGGCTGTAAAACTTAGACCTTGGCTATTGTTTTTTTTTATAATATGGATAGTAGCAAACGAGCATGCAGTGGACATCTGTAATCAACACTAGGTAAGATCAAATCTCACCTNGTTAGCCACAAATGCGTTGCTACCCCTGAGGACTAAGATGGAATGCCTCGGAAAAGTATGTCTCCCTTACCAGACCAGAACACAGCAGCGCCTAACACTGTTGTTATTCGGCAGAAATAGGTGTGGCGGTGGTGCTTCCGCAGTCGAACCACAAAGAGTTCTACCACCTTCTAAACTAACAAACAAAATAATTGTATGTCAAAATGGAATAGAGACGAATACAATCGGAGTGAGAAGAATAGATAAAATAAGATTATGTTGTGAGTAAAGTATTTAAACACTTAAAAAAGAAAAAAGAGAGAAAAATGAGAAATGGACTAAATTAATAACATAGTGGTACCCCAGGGACGGTAAAAGAAGTAAAAGTCGACAAATGAAACTTTGGGAATACGACCTCGAAAGATTTGCGAATCCAGAATAGATCAGAATAGCGATCGTCAGTGATAAATATAATATTCTATTGTAATCTATTGCAAACAGCAATAAAGGCTTATTATTATTATATATCTTATACAATTTATGTTTCACGGTGTTTATCCGCTATGGACTCTTAAAGTACTGAACCGATTTCAATCAAATTTACACATCGTGTGCCGTTTGATCCAATTTGAAAGACAGGATAGCTTATATCTTATATAAATTTCGTGTCAGGTTGTTTGAAAATACACCCCGAATCTTCACAGTCTGGTGCTGTTTTCGTAACATGACATTAGGCTCACTGTATCAAACAGCATCGTCATCTGAATCGGACTTAGGCTAAATCTTTTTTGTTTTTTACTTTTGATTTCAATCCATTCTGTTTTTGTTTCTTGGTCTTTGCCAATTTATTTTCTTTTCTCCTTTTTTCTTGTTATTTTATTTTCTATTAATTTTTATAACTTGAAAATATTATGACTGCTGCTTCAGATTTTCTTCCTATATTAGATGAATTCGTTTTCTTGTTTTTTACTGGACTGATGTCATATGAGGACATTAATCTTAAACTAATGCGAGAAAGCTCAAAAGATGAGATTATAGCTTCTATCTTTGTATCTCGTCTCTGATGATCATTAAAAAATATCATGTCTGATGGTAATGAAAAAATTACTTTAATGTATAATTAACTGAATCATCAAGTAAGCTGATACTCAAGAGAAATTATAATGGAATATAATGGATACTATGATACAGGTTCTGCCTAGTATATAATGCAGCGTTCACTTATATGACACTGAATATTGCGAAGCATCAAAATCTAAGACAAAATACTTGTTAAATTTTAACATAGATCGTAAGGATTGTTTGTTTTAACCGCCACCTAGTTGTAGAAATAAAATTATTATTATTATTATTATACTATGATTCGTCCATATTTAGATCTATCAAGGAATTCATACCTTAGAAAGTTATGCAGAAAGGTATAAACAAAACACTGCAATAACCTACTCAACAAAGTGCTCGCTCAATTGACATGTTATAAGTTATACGCGCAAGCGAGGATAGAAAGAAAGAAACAAACACTGTTTATTGCTTGTGCGACTTCCCGTTTGAGAGAATTGCCAGTATTCCATATTAGGGATACTATCCCATATTTGGTCACATTCCTCTATTATGAACAAAAAATCGTTGTAAGTAGTCGGGTTTTTTTGTTGTATATTTTAAGATTTTTTTAAACTATTGTATTTCATAAGAAAAGAAGTAACTTCAATGATAATTATTATGTCTTCCATTACCTAAATCTCACTGAATGTTATGTACACATTGCAGGATATCGGCGGTTCCCCCACGCTGTTCGGCGTTGCCTCCGTTATCAACCACATCTCCGAGATCTTCGCCTACTTCTTCAGCTTCAAGTTGATCACACAGATGGGACATGTCAAGGTACCTTTGACAATAAACTATTACTTACGACCTACTTTTTACATACTTCACATTAATTAACATGACTCATTGTCGCTTCTTAAATAGTAGATTCCTGCCAACCATTTTAAACTTTCATAAATGTATGTATCCTAAATGTGATAAAGAAAATCAGCGATAAAGAATAAAGTAAGGTAAGTATATTAAAGTAAATAGATTATATAGACTTTAAAAATTATTGCTAACTACATATTATAACTACATTATTACATATTAACTTGAAGTCACTTAAAGATTCATTATACTCGGGGCAAACTTTAATACTGACGTACTCTTTGCGACTTGTGACGTATGTATGATGTGCAGGTACTGTGCCTGGGGTTGGCGGGTAATGTGCTGCGGTTCCTGTACATCGCATGGCTGGCGGATCCTTGGTGGGTGCTGCCCTTCGAGTTCGTTCAGGGCGTGACGCACGCCGCCGTATGGGCCGCCTGCTGCTCCTACATCGCGCACGGCTCGCCCGCTCGCCTCCGGTCAAGCGCTCAGGGCGTATTGCAAGGTAGACGTTCGTTTCGTTACGTGCAAGGTCATCGTAGTGAGCGTAGCTCACCGCATATCACGTGATAATCTCTGGTTTGCTATTGTCGACGACGAACAACAGGAACAGCTCAAAAGTAGTAGAACCCTTAATGGTCGAGTCCGGACACTTGCTGCCATACTTATTTTAACCTAATAAAAGCAGTGTTAAGCTCTCTGTTCGCTATCCGAGGCGGTCCAACTCAGTAGTCGTTAGTCTTCAAGCCTAGCAACGCATCTATGACCGATCTCAAGTCGGACTCTCAATCTTTTTTGAGGTAAATTATAGATGTCCATAAACGGTACGGGCCGCAAACCATCAGGTTGCATGCTCTGTTACTTTTATACATATAATGGAACATAACATTCATAGGGCTTCACCACGGGTTGGGACGAGGCTGCGGCGCTGTAATCGGCGGCATTGCGGTGGCCAAGTGGGGCACGACGCGCACGTTCGCGGGCTACGGTCTGCTGTGCGCGGTGGCGCTGGCCGCGTTCGCGTTCGTGAACTTCCGCGGTGGCGAGGCGGACGCGGTGGCACCAGACGACGAGGCGCGCGCGGTGGCCGAGGCGGGCGTGCTAGCGCCGCACGGCGTGCCCTCTAACCCGCTGCCGCGCGCGCTCTCCTCCACGCGCCTCGCCGACCTCGCGCACCACGACCAGTACGGAGCCACGCAGGTACCGCTCTGCGCCATCTCGCTTCCGTACACGTAAAACCGTCACACCTTCGAAATTGTAACACTTCACACTTTTTCGTGTTCATCATCTTAAATCTTTATTACGCTTTATAATACACATACCGAGCCGGTGACAAATGTAAGTAAATTAGCAGGATAGGCCCTTGATTTGCATTACCTGTTAAAATAGGCTTAGTAGGTAGTTAGCTTAAGATTTCCTTTGATTTGTAGTTTTTTGAAACAGGCTCATAGCCCTGAGGAACGAAGCTCTTACCATTTTTTTAATGTGCTTACATGGCGAATTCGAGACCGTACAAGAAAACATCGTGTTATTTCGTTGCAGAGCTACAGCGGCGCAGACAGTCTGAGCGTACCGGGGGCGCAGCCGGCGCCGCCCGCCGCGCCGCCCGCCGCGCGCCCCGCCAATCCCTTCCTCTCGGACGGCGGCGCCGCGCCCGCCTACCGCTAGGCGCTGCGCTCCGTAAACTTCCATGCGTGCGTCGCTCTTGCCAATCGATGTCAGTAGCAGATCCAAGGGTAGGGAAGGACGTAGTGCCCCAGTCTCTCCTGAAATTCTAAAATTGTGTAAGTCCGTGAACTTTAAGGGGGGCGACTAAATATCAGAAAAAGAAAGACCTTTCTTTCCTCGACTTTTGAAATATTTTTCAGACTGTATTCTTACATCCTTAAAACATTTTTCTACCACCATCGTCTATCTTATGCTGGGTCAAGGAAACTAATTACCCCCACCCCAAACCAACTATTTCGCCTTGCTACCACTGTATTTACTTCAAAACCTCAAAGAAATGTAAGGAAGCGACGCCGCCGGGAACACTCGAGAGCGGCTGCCGACGAAGATCTGACGTGACGCGACGACTGGCGCGAGCTCCAGGTCTTCGCCCACTACTCCTGTGGTACCTTCCGTTTGTTCACGTTAACGATTTATAAATTCATGTGAATACCTATATACCATATTGTCTAGTCAAATTTAAAATATACTTATAGAAATGAGGTGCAAATGCCACCCATTGACACTGTTATAATGAAACTGAAAAATGTATTTTTGATTATACCTTAGTAGTATTGTGATGTATTAAAATTTTCGATCTAAAATCTTCTATCGGGGTCGCGAGATGGATCCTTTCGTTGAGTACCCGATATTGCTTCAACCGTAAGGCGCCGAACGGCCCGTGGTCCCAGCACCGGTGTGACCCGATGTGGCCACAGGTTCTCTTTGCATGTGCTTGTTTGTGTACATAAAGTCATAAAAGTTACACATAAGTATCATAATTATGTCCCGTTCGACTTTTGGTCGATTATAATTCCCGTTAAAGTTAAATCTGTCCTTAATTGCTTTGTCTATGCATTATAATACTTTTAACTCTATATGGAATATGTAAAACATACATGTATGCAGAACGTAAATATATCTTTAATGTAATAAATGTAATGATGGCGATAATAAGCTTGATTTTAGTGTTCGGTGTCTTAATTCGCTAGATGTTGTCGCTTTTCAGAGCGGAACGAAAAGTTCGGTCGATATCATTCTGAAACGCGGCAGAGACTGATCGGTGCCCGGCGTCCGGCGTCAGACGTCCGGCGTTCGATTTTCGGCGACCGATGTCCGGTATCTGACGACCAGACGTGAGGCTCGGACCTCGGGGCTCAAGGTTCAGGCTCCGCGTACATTTCAACGATTTTAGAGTTCGGAACAACTGTGATACACTCGTTTACAGCTTGCATATCAATGTCCCATAAACATGGTAGGGTTGTGTGCTAAATTACTGGACTGCCTAAATCTGTTAATACTTACTACCAGTCTTTAATTTTTAATCATTAGCATATTATGAAGAAATTAAGTATCTATTAATTTTTAAAATGTATAAAAATATCATAGAGCGTTAGTTTATTAATTTAAAATTTGTTCCTCGTTGTATAATAAATTACGCTTATGTAATTATTGAGAAGTATATTGTTTTGTTATCAACAATAGTACTGTATCAACATGATAGAAAGAAGCACGATGTTGTTGCGTCAGTACACTGCTCCGTGGCATTATCCCTAACTGGGGCCAGCGTTCTGACCCGGCACCGTGTCTACGAGTGCTTCATATTGATGTATTTGTTGATTAGTTACTAAAATACTCAAATTTTGTGTGCAACTTCTAAAGTTCGACGAATTTATTTGTTAGAAAATTTAAGCCAGTTTTTAAAATATTATCAAAAATATCGCCTGGGTATTAATATATTTATTATATAATATACAATTATAGATGAAGTACTTCAATGTCCCGTAGAGATGTGATGCTGCACCTCTCGTATAGTGATAAGCCATAAGCGTGTGCACGTGAGTACGGCCCGCAGGGCGCGAGGCGCGGGGAGACTCTTGTCCAAATTGTCCAAGGACTTCAGGGAGTAGATGAAGTGGTACGGGAATGAGTGCAGTCGACCACTCCTAGATTTGACTAACTTTTGGTTTAAATATTTATAAATTGGCCCTTTATATATAGGCATACCTCCCTCCTTTTAAAAACAATCAAAGTATTGAATATTGGCAAGAGGGGGGGGAACAAAATTTCCGATACAGACGAGGACCTAAGCATCTCCCTGCTCACCCGATCGAAAAGATAATATCCGCCTTATCGAAAACCTTTTTTCTTCGGCATTAAACTCTTTGAAAGTCTTATTTCGGCTTGTGAAGAAAATTGTCTATAGTTATTACTATTTCTAAATGGTTCAATCTCATTAATTCGTTGTCATATAACCGTTCAAAAAAGTTACGTAAAGTGAACTCATCCACTCTG
>MOOZ01000702.1:114175-127976 GCA_002930495.1 Cecropterus lyciades | reverse complement strand
ACGCATACAGGCATTTTGCACTCGCTGTATCGCTCTTTCTAGGTTTGAGGTTATTTTTGGGCCAAATACTGAGCTGCAGTAGTTTAACTGAGTTAGCACTAGAGAATCGCACAAGATTAGACGTAGGTCTTCTTTTAAATAGGGCCTAATTTTATAGAGGTTTTTAAGTTTGAAGAAGGCAATTTTTATTTTATTATTAATGTTTTTCACAAATTTTTGCTCTCCGTCAAGAATTAGCCCCAAGTTACGAGCGGACCTTACCTGTTCCAACGCTACATTATTTATCATAATTGCATTTCTGCTCTCTTCCACATGTTTTATTTGTAGTTTGGTTCNNNTGATTTAGTTGCGTTTAGAGCTAGGCAATTATTCTGAGACCAAACGTAAATGTTATTGAGGTCATCGTTGATTTTTCTTGTTGCTTCTTTTGCATTTCTACTAGGAAATGAATAATATAATTGAGTGTCGTCGGCGTATAGGTGGTATTTGCACGATTTAATTTGAGAAGGGAGGTCCGCTGTGTATATAGAAAACAGGATTGGGCTGAGCAGAGATCCTTGTGGCACACCTCTCTCAATCGCACGAAGAGAGGAGGTCCTCTTCTTACCGTCCCTATCATTCACTACCACCATTTGATGTCTCTTCGTAAGAAACGACTCAAACCAGCAACAAGTGTTTTTTGTGAAACCGTAATGTCTCATTTTGGCTAAAAGTAGTTCCGGGTGTACTAATACCACCACACACGGGACATCTTAATCAACTCTAAATAGTTCTACCATAAATGTTACTAATTAACTACTTTCAAACGCCTCGTATGTTTTGGACCCTCAATAGACACCTTTCAAATGGGAATTCAGCAACGCTTAACCCTGCTGTTATTAGACAGAGATATGTGTAACCAGAGTGTCACCGCAGACGCACTAGGGTTTAATTTCTAATGCACGTATCGAAATCGGGTTATAGATACACAAAGGAAGGCATTAGTAAACTGACCTGCAGCACCATGCCTAGCAGGCCGAATATGATAATGACGATGGCGTTGTTGGGCGCCTCACGTTCCACCTCCTGCACAACAAAAAGTAACATCAAGCACTGCATGTACGCTTAGTACGAGGTTATAACGTTTCGTCAAAACAATAATTGTACACATTTTCGCTCATACATTGCAATGTACCTTGCAAAGAATGAGTGAAAACGTAAACAATGTTTTGAGCTAACGTAATGAACTCATACTAAGGGTATTGTACGGTCAGTCAGCGCACACGCTGCTGTCGTCACATCGAGGAAATGCACAGTTGCGCAATACAATACGCAATACTTACTTGCTGTCATGTAAAAACAAAGATCTTAACGATATTATGTTTATGTTATTACTTAGGCATGTCAATTAATCATTGAGCACCTGCGTATTATACTTTGTAAAATGGTTACCTATTAATGCATCAATCATTCTCAAGTTATATGAGACCTGAGTTTTGCTGAGGCATAATTTCAAGACTCCTGAACTTCAGGAGATTTAACCAAATTGTAAAGAGAAAATATTAAGACGTTTTTAAAGAGCATGACAAACTTATGAAAACTCCCACTCAAATTCAAACAATCCGTCGTGATGAAGCTTTGACTTAGGAAGTCGCTGGAGTTCAACTAGCAACCTCGCTCCGACGGGAATTGACGACGTGTGATGTTGGTTGCTGAATGTTTCCTCGTGATTGCGATAAAACTTTATAAATGTCAAGACAAACATAAAATCTAAAGATCTTTTTTTCTCACTCTCATCTCTCTCATAATCTGAAGATATAACAACTGTGTCTGTGGTGTGTACCTCGATCATTTCGTAGAGCGGTCTCGCGACGTCCCGGTAGCGCTCGACGGCGAGCAGCGCGGGCTTGAGGTCGTGCAGCAGGTCGAGGCCGCGGCGTGCCAGCTCCGCCTCGGGCGCCTCGCGCCACCACGCCGCCAGCGACGCCGCCATCCACGCGCCGTACGCCACCTCGCTCACAGCCAGGCACGCCACGCCAACCGAATACTGTAAGCGACAATTGAAACTTCTATACAAGAATTTTCAATTGCTACGTAGCTTACGTATATTGCTTGAATCGTTTGTGGTTCGACTGCGGAGGCACCAACGTCACGTCTACTTCTGTCTGTAAGACAGAAATAAGTGTAGCACAGAAATAAAGAAGAAACACTTATTGAACACTTAAGAAACACATTATGATTGGCGGATTTCCTGGGTTCCTTGGATTCATTACAGATGTTTATGACCGGCAGTTGCCACTTACCATCAGGTGATCTGCGAGCTCGTTTACTACTTCTATGTATAATTTAGAAATACCTGCAAAACCTACGTATATCTGTCAAGAAAAGATATTGTAACTAAAACAATTTAAATAAAGCTATAACTTATAATCTGTTTGTGATCGATTTCTAAGTAGATGCCTAAATAAATTTATATAGAAATTCCTACTAAACTGCCAATGTTGTAAACGCTACTCAGGCCGGAGCAAAAACTAAAACCTAAACAGAAAAAACGGGTCATCTCGAGCCGAGGGCGAGGCGTTCGGCGGCTGTGGCGGCGGCGGGGCCGAACGCTAGAGCAATATAAATAAAAATGATATGTTTTAAAATATTTTAAAACAACTGTTATTTTCTATTTTAAAATGACTAAAAACCTACTTTTAACCTTACCCTGATGTATAACTAGGGCTAGCCCACTCTATCCTATTATTTTAGATTTTCCCAGTAATTTGAAGGAGCCAAAGAATTGACTAAATAAAACGTTACATATTTAAAAACTTATGTTGAATACTGAACTTCAGTTCTTCTATTAATTTAAAAAACCAGTTCGTAAATATATTGATATCTTAATTATTTTTGTAGCTTTAAAAATTACACTTAATTTAAAATTACACCAAGTTATTACTTATATCTATCGATGACCGCAATTGCAACCGGATCTCAAAGTTACAATGAAATCAATTTTAAACAAATTTAAAATAACGTAAGATACTTTCCTACTAACTAAATATTAAAATTTAAAATCAAACAATCATACCCTGCTCCGCCAACAACATAGAACATGATCCGGCAGCACGTAGACAGAAGATCGGAGCAACGTCGAGAGGGCAATTTATTTATTAAAAGCAATAAAGTACGATATGATAGTAATGTATTTTTTGTCGATCTTGCCTTTGTCGAGTCCATTGCTCCGGAGACGCTGCACAAAAAGTAATCACGATTCATTATCGCCACTTAACTGTCCCCGCTGAGTCACTCGCTAGCCGCTCCGGCGCGGGCTCGACCGACCTGACACTTACCAGAACCGTACTTTTTTCCTCTGGAAGGTTCGTACGCAAGATTGCGTCATTTATTTCGTGTATAACACGGCATGGTATATTTATCATATTACTATACCATAACTTGACAAAAATCTCCTTTTGTGGGGTTAAGACCATCGTCCAAAACAGTGCCGAAGTGCGGATTAGTAGACAAAACATCTACCACTTGAGCCTTAAACGAAAACTTATTTACACAACTTTTAGGTATGTAGGTTCTGTCGCGAAGTATTCGTACTTCTCGGGGTAAGATTAAGTACAGTGAACACTAACAATGTGGAGGCAGGTCCTGGCGGAGCGGTGCGCGGCGGCGGCGGCCAGATAGACGAGCGCGGCCAGCCACAGCCCCGCCGCCAGCACGTAGGCGGCCGACACGCGGTACTGCGCCGCGCACAGGAATCGGAACCACGTGTAGGTGCTGGGGTCCCACGCCAGCCGCGCCGCCGTCGCCAGCAGCGCGCCGCTGTACATCTGCAACAACAACACAATGTTTACTTTTTACATCCGCAATTGCATGATTTTTCACATCATGGTGGGAAATGCTTAGTGGTTTAACTCCCTAAGCAGAGCAGCCATAAAGTCGTTCCAACTAAGTCCTCAGAATTATCAACCCCTCGTGCAGACTTGAATCCCATCTGAGGTTAATTACAGAGCTTTCTTATAAATCTTCTATAAAAAAAAAAAANAAAAAAAAAAAACAAATTAAATTAAACTGTGGACTGAAAGTTATAATAGTGACACTTCCAAGCTCCAATATTCATATCAGGATCAGTGTATGGTCTTTGACCGCACATAGCTGACCAAGCATTTACTTCATCCACGTATAACATTCAGTGCACTACGTGACGCGTACGATACAAGACAAATTCGCGAGTGTACTCGTTCAATCAATCAAACAAGCACTCATTTACCTTAGTTTTTATATCACTCAATAAACCTTTACTTATCATTTCACTCAAGACTTTTACTTATCATTTCACAACTATCAAAAGGTGTTCCCGACAATCAGCATTGTAGAAGATGATCGAGTCTATAGGTTCTCGTGTCAAATGTATTAAACGTTTATGTATTAAAAATCCTACCATAATAAATACAGTAAATATAAATAAACGTGTACAACACAGAAATAAAGATAAAATAAATTTCAATTCATTCATACGAGCGATGTTGTTAATGGCGCTTTTACAGCTTAGAGATAAAATTATTGGAATGCTGTAATTATTGATAAATGCAATTCCAAGAGTTCATTGAGGCTCGCTCACGCTGAACAAAGGGTAACAGAAGGAAAACACCGCGTCATTGTGGCCGGCGATGACATAATGAACGTTCGATGGACTTTAAGCCTCGCTTCCTAAGTGATTCAACTTAGTTGGAATTTTGTAAATTCAGTTATCTGTCTGATAAGTGGGTTCCCTGTAATACCGAGTCTAAAGTGACGGAGGCACAGACGCCGAGTGTTCGCGCCACAAGACCACTCTGTGATCCGTATTATCAAGAAACTGTTCAATTTGTTACATCAGTTGCTTTAAACACGCACGCTTTGTATTGTTTTATACATCATCGTAAATAAAGAACATCAATGTAAGTTATAAATATACGTGGAACGACGTAAATGCGCACGTTCAATTTACCGAAGAAAATATAGACGCGTACCTTGTTCATTTACCTAATCGATTCGTTGAAATTGAGACATATAATAGTAGATAATATCATAAGTGTACGTACTAACGTCATATTTATTTTTCTAAAGTGGAACCATATTTATCTACGTGAATGTGATAGGTACTTTTAAATAAGTCTTATTCAAATAAATATAAGTCTTAAAATCTGCAGGACAAACTTTTGTGTGCACAAATGAACTTTCTACACAAGTTACATTTTAATAATAGTTTATTTTTTAATATGTTAGGGGTACTCACGACATATGGTTTTTAATTTATTTTTGCCGATATTTCGATTCAGTTACATGGATCGTGGTCACGGCGAAAGTGCGGTGGCGGGGAGAAACCGTTGACAAGCACTAGTGGTAGATTAACCTATCTACCCTTCGTCTAGTTCGATTTTCTTTTTTAGGTTCCATATCACGACACAACACTAATTGTATCCTTACGCACCGAACTTTGCATTATTTGTGATTTACATAAACTAACCACTGGATTCCACGTTTGCGCTAATTTAAAACCATCTTCTCTGTTACAGTTCTTAGGATGTTTTCTGATCTCTATTACTTCTCTTACTAAACGTGGAAAATAATGACGCTCAGCGGAGATCACCTGTGGTTTATGTAGGTAATTCGATCCAGTGGTTAGAACCGGAATTAAGGATGTGTTCAGCTACCGCAGATTTCTTCGGGTCATTCTTTTTGACTGGGCTGATGTGTTCCTTAATACGTAAATATCGGCAAAAATAAATTAAAAACCACATATCATGAGTACCCGTACTATATTAAAATGTATCAATTCCGCGATAATATTAGTCTAAAATTATATAATTGTTCCTGGATTTTCAAAAGTTCAAGTTTCAAAGTTCAAGCAAAGTGCTGTCAATTATGTAGCTAAAAGCAAAGGTATAGGTACATTTAGCAAATAAATTTACAATTTTATGAAGATAGGTCAGATATAATTAATGGATTACACTTATTTAAAAATTGCCAGCAGCCTTTGAAATTTTCAACAGCGTGGTCAACGTCACGTACAGCAAAGCGCAGACACATCGGCAAAACATCCCTTTTAAGAAGATTTAATTCTAATCAATTAGACTTCTAAAACCTTATCGATTGACAATATTGTTTCATTGCTGCAAATTCTGTTCTACATAAGATTATGAAAGGATTGTTGGCAACGACAAAACGATCTAATTAACGTAATTCCCCGTGAACGATTACAGGTTTGAAGCGGCATGTAAACTTGTAAACTGTGAAATGTTTGTCCAAAGCCAGCCGCGGCGGGCCGCTGCCGGCGCGGTCTGCACAGCGTCAGCAGCCGCAGACTACGCTCATAGCTAATAAATCATGCGAACATCTCCTGTGTATATTAAGATTATATAGGTTCTGTTTCTGGTGATTAATTACATCTACACGGGTCTTGATAGATACAGAAATAACCCAGTTATTTTCTTTTTGTAATAGGAAGTTTTTGAAGTGAAGTCTATAGAATCGTTCGAATTTGAAACTCGATGAAACGAAAATACGTTACGAAAGCAGTTGACGGCGCTACAACTAGATGGTGCTGTATCTTTTTTTATAGTATGGAAGTAGCAAACGAGCATGCAGCCCACCTGATGGTAAGTGGCTACTGCCGCCCATGGACATCTGTAATCAATCCCAGGTAAGACCAAAGTCTCACCTAAGGTTAGCCACAGGTGCGTTGCCACCCTGAGGACTAAGATGGAATGCCTCGAAAAAGTATTTCTCCCTTACCCACAACCTTCAGACCAGAACACAACAGCGCATAACACTGCTGTTATTAGGCAGAAATAGGTTTGGCGGTGATGCCTCCGGAGTCGAACCACAAAGAGTTCTACCAAATCTTCAAACCTTCATCTTGATGGTGCTTTCTGAATCATGTAGACGATTTTACTTCGTAGCTTGCAGCACAGTTCACGTTTGGTGTATACGAAATAAGATGTGTGAATATGGGCTGCAGTTATCACTTAATCGATTTTTACAAACGAATTAGCCAAATTAACCTTTACATTAAAAGGTAAATTTTTTCAAAGACTGGAATTTTATTATTTATTATTATTAAGCTTCACTTCTGTCACTTGTGAATTTCACAGACACACTTACAATTATTAAATGATTTGTATCTATTATAACTTGATCTATATTGGGCTCAACTTGTACCTGTCTCGAGAGCTAACCAGGCACATTTTCCGTAAGATTATCTCGGTGCGGCGAATCTTTCTACAAATATCAGATCATTTCGTATGTTCAAATAGGTACCTATGGCTCTCTTGAGACTGCATAACAAACACGTACAAGATAATAGATAAATAATTTACACATACATTATTCAATATGAAACGCGAAAGATTAAAGTTTCCTTGATGCTGTACAAATCTTTTATGGCAAGGTTTTATTGCAAAACCACATGAATCATCTATCTTATAAACCCAAGTCATTGTTTCATCAATATACATCCCAACTTTTACCATACGCAGCCGTCAGGCTTAACGAAATGGAGATGGAATTATTGAAATGTGTCGCATCCTTAATATAGTCCAGTAAACTAATTAACATAATTGCGATAGTGGGATTTGATTATGCGTAGTTGTTTTTAGTGAATCGCTGCCGTTTTCGAATTTTGGACAGTTTCTAATAAATTATGTGATAACTTATTCAATTTAAAGGTATTTATCTGCATGGCGAATACAATTTTATCATCATTTTTACTTATTTATGAGCAAAGTAACGGTGTACTCAGGTTAAGGTCACTTCAAAATTAACAAAATGACTAACGAGATGACGAAATACTGAAACAGTCTCTGTTGTTACGGGAGGAGCGTCGAATCGTACGGTTATTAAAGGGACATAACATATATTCAATTTTTTCCAGCAAGAAATCACGTTTTATTTCGCTTGACGATAGTATTAGTAGTAGTCTCGAATATTTAACTCAATTTGCCCAAACAATATTATGATATTACCAACTCGGATGAGCCCGCGTGCCTGACACATGTTTAATGTCGAGCGAGCGCGCGCTGTGTGTTTGTGTGCATGTGTGCGTGCAATACGGACACATATACCCAAACACACACACGGACACGATCCTTTGATTACTGCGCCAGCTCCTTCGTCCTTGACCCAATTTTCTAAATGCCAACAACAATCCTGTCATGAATTCACAAAATAATAAAAATTCGCATTTATCAAACGACCTAATAAAACTAGCACTTATTGAATTTTATCAGTTACCTCATATAAAATTATAGAGTTTGTGAACCGATTGTGTGATTCGTCATCACACTAAAGGCGTTGTCTAATGAGCACTAGTTTGCAAAATGCAGAACGCAAATTAATGCTCCTATAGTATTTATATACTTGGAGTAAATAGTAGAACCCAAATATTTATATGTGGAATATGCTTCCGTACCAACTCTCATATACATGTATTTTACAGCTCCTATTTTTAAAATATTCCTTTCGATATTACAATTCATAACTACTCTCACTTACTCTACCACTTTTAATCACATTTTTTTTTGGAAATATTCCTTTTCGTAAAACGAAAGTGTTTTAAAGTTTCTTCAAATATTGTATGAGAATATGAAAAACCAAGTAACACAACACTTTTTCTTTTTTTTAACCATGCTTATACATATACAATCAAATTGTAGTCTGTGCATATGTTGCAGTCAAAACTTTAACTAGTCAAAAAAACTTATAACTAAAAAACAGGCACAAGTAATTTGAGTGAACAGATTGGTCTCAAGTAGTTCTATCGCATTGGTTGACAAGTGATGGGCAATTTATTTATTTTAATAGCTACAATAACACTGCACTGCCGCATGGGTCTTAACAGCTTTTAACCCCCAACGCAAAAAGAGGGGTGTTATAAGGTTGACTGCTATGTCTATCTGTCTGTCTGTGGAAACGTAGCCCCTAAACGGCTGAACCGATTTGGATACGGTTTTTTTACAGGACAGCAGGATTCCGGGTGCTGGTTCTTAAATATGTTTTATCAAAATCGGTTCTGTCAGTTATTAGATATAGATGTGATTATTAGATATAGAAAGTGGTCATGAAAAATCTAATATTTTTAAATATTCACAAGTGAGGTATCAAATGAAAGGGCATAACAAATAACTTACACTAATGTCTAATGTGTTGTCGTCTGTACATCACATTTTTATTATAATGTATTAAACAAGTTAGTCTGTCATTTGACTTGTAATAGGAGAGGGTATGTGAGGTGGGGATGACAACATGGTGGCGCTCGAGTTCGGAGAGAGCGGCACTCTGTTCGAAGGCTTCAACAAGTGCACACGTTTAACGTTGTGATATTTATGATTATACTGTCCGTTATTATTAAGTACAAATTACGTGTAAATTATAATACTGTTATTCTGGAGATTGTGCTTAAACTGATTATATTATTATATTAAATATTAATATACAACTACCCACCGATGGAGTTTTCTTTATAAATGTTTTTAATGAAAATCGGGTTAGGCATTTACTAGATATAGGGGATTAAAGAGAGGACGAAAAATTCAAATATACCCAAGTGGGGTATCAAATGAAGGAGGATGATGAGTATGATTATAATTAATCATGTTTTGTCAAAGTTGGTTGTGCCATTTAGTAGGTATGAGGGTGAGAATGGGGATAAATAATCGAATATTGTCAAATATACCAAAGTGGGGTATCAAATGAAAGTAAATGAGGTGTATATTACGCATATTTTATCAGCACCTAATCAGTCATAAACAATTTATAGTGGGGCGAAAGTTGGAATGAAAAATCGAATATTGTCAAATATACCCAATTAGCGTATGAAATGAAAGAATTGACGTATACATAACAGAAACTGTCCATTTCATTGATTCTTTCAAATTGATAAAAGCTATGGTAGGTGAAATTTTAAATATTGAACGCATACCAAATACATCACCTCATCATACACATCACTCAACTCGTACTTAATGTAATATATACAGGTATGTATATATAAAATAAAATTTAAAATTTAAATAGCCCCCAACGCTATAAAGATAAGTGGGCAACCATTAAAAAAGTCAAAAATAATATAGATGAGCCATCGAATTCGAGCGAGTTACACCTATATTATAATTGTAGAAATATAACATTTGCTCTTTAAAATTGTACTACAATGTCGCGGCGGGGTACCTGTGTCAGAATTGAACCAAATTAAAATGGGACACCACGAGAAGCACCAGCTTTCGAATAAAAAAAAATGTCAAAATCGGTCCACCCAGTGAAAAGTATCGAAGGTTCAAACATAAAAAAAATACAGTCGAATTGAGAACCTCCTCCTTTTTTGGAAGTCGGTTATAAATTAATGTAAAGACGTCTCCGTTAACTTTGGATTTAGAACTGATGTATTGGTTTGTTAGATTTCGGTGTCGAAAATATAGTATCTTTGCGTTTTTCTTTCAATAGCATGTAGTACTGTATAATATACATAGTACGGTTGGCAACCCTACACTTACCCTAAAATGCTATCGTTGGGTGAATCCCGATGGCTCCAACAAGCGACAATGTTTCTAAGAACACCGCGGCTCTGTTACACTAATCCGATTACCCTCATTTGTAGGAGCGCGTCGCTTTTGTGAACGCATTAAAAACAAAGTTTTTTGAGTATGAAACAGAACGCGATGAAAACATCGCACTTAACAGAAATTTTATTTCATATGTTATGTCTGTATATTTATTTTTTTATAAATTTGGAAATACCAAAATATTAATTTAGTATCTACTTTAACAATTAGCTGTAACGTGAAATAAACACTTTTTCTACAGTTTATATATGACGGGATTAATTCTTTACTTCCACTGCGAATTATTTTATTCAGATAAGATGTGTGGTCAATCAATAGTGTCCGACGGAAGGTCGATTTTTGCCCATTTCGATTTTTTGTCAATTTCGGCCCATTTGGTCGACCTCAGCCAAATGATTTTGGCCGAAGCCAAAGGTTTCTAGCAAGCGAAAAAATTTAACAAACTGTAAGAAATGCGCTATTCCACAAAATGCAGAGTTACGCGCATACTCCGTAATGAGCTTGCTTCGCCAGTTGTATTGGTTTTGGGCCGAAGGAGGCCGAAGCCGAAGCTTCGGTCGGACACAAGCAATCAACTAAAATAAATTGAATTTAATTCAACGAATAAGAATAGGCAATGAGAACGAATACATACATCAACGAAGTTAAAAAAAATATCAATATCCTAAAAGTCTGGGGTTACGGCACAGTGGTACGGTCACAATCGATTCAGGTTTTGAAGAACACGTTTTCTTAAACAAACAGACGCAGTCGCACGTGTGTCACGCCCATCACGAACCAGCGTCGGCGTTCGGCACTCGCATCATGAACGACATACATAATGTCTACATTCATGCACTATGCACAATAGGCACTAAAATGTACTTAAACTGAATTCATGTGGCGGGATTGTATGGGTGGGCGGCGCTTTGTCAAAATTATCGTTATTCGGCCTACTGTTATAATACCACGCAACCGTACAATAATAATCAAAATTATTATTGTACGGTTGGGACCGTCTCGTCCCGTTATTTAAACTTTTGAAAAAAATCTACTCAACCAAGTTAGGTTGCGAGTATTTTGAATTTAAAGTTATAAGAACAATTTAGTAATACGCTTTCAAGAATACTAGAAAGAAGTACCTCAGTCACAAAACCATCCAGTCAACATGAGTCACGACGATGATGGTGCATTATTGAATGGATCTCAATAAAAAGCCGCGTCGTGTCACGGAGTATCAGGTTCAAATGGTAAGAAACCTCTCAAATGTTGAAACGCCAATGTTAGGTGTAACGAAGCAAATGATGGATAGCTATGCAAGTAAATACTATAACGAAATGATCACGGATTAGTATTTTCAGAGTATAATCAGAATATAAAAATATTTCCATCTCTTTGCGGTTACACAATGCAGTCGTGAGAAGTCTGCAGTAAGCCCTGAGCGCCGGTGGCCACTTTGGTTCACTGAACCAACCTTTGGCATTCCGAACTGTCCGCTTCGGTTCCGGCCTCTCATTAAAACTTCATCTTTATAAATCTGCGGAGTATCAATTGTCCCGCCCGTGACCCGCTTAAATGCGTTTGACCTATTTTTTTTTAATACGACGTTAATGTTAATAATCATTTTTTTTTTAGTAGCCTAAGCTCCACGCTGCTTTAAATCGAGCTACAAGCAGCTTGACGAAAAATTTAAAGGTATATGTTTTAAAAGCGTTCAATTAAGCATCGTCAATTTAATGTTAGCCGACGATCGATAGACATGTCAGGCAACATGAACTTACAATAACAGCAATTTGGAATCCTAAGCGGACAGTTTATTTTTTATTCATACAAACAATTTGAATAAGCTTATAAAGAAATATGTGTGTAAGCAAAAATCGTCTTACTATATACGAGAGCGTAATTTGATGGTGTAAGTTCTCGGTAACTGGTTTTCAATAACCGCGTGGCTCGTCAAACCTGATGTTTGTTCTGCAGCAAGGCCGCTCCGGGACGCTCCCGGCAACACACGTGTTCATGGTACACGTGGATGGGTCATGTCGCTATCTCACGTAGCTACGTAAAGGTAGGCATCCACATGCATACATTGTTTTAGAATTATATTCTTTGTTTGTTTAGACATAGAAATATGCCCTTTGAAATACGCCATAAACGTACCCGTAGAACGAGTTTTTAAAGCGATCATTTTTATGTTTTCGACTTTTCGTAGATATGTACTTTACAATGTACGTAAATATTAAAGGTTTAAGTTTTCGTTTTCGGTCATTTTGCAATGATGGGTTATATGTATACAATGTATACAATGAATCTTCTCAGGAAACCTAATAAACTCGGACTTAGTGCACAGCGCCACTCAGGATATTGAAAAAATATTACCCGTGTTGCCAACATGCGGGATATTCCCTTAAATTATAGAGGTCTTTTCCTTTAAGGGAAATTTTAAGGGAATGCTTATTTTAGGGGATATTTTACAACAACAACACTGACGCAAGTGCATAAAAACCGTGAAATTGACCTAAGTTCAACAAACTCTAGTGCTACCTTTAAGACAACATGCCAGTTTCAAAGGAAAAAGATAAACAGGCGATATATCTGGAATTCCTAATTCTACCGTATACTTTTACATTTCGTTTATTAGTCAGTAAATAGCTTCGACCGCTGACGTTTATTGACATTGCATTATTCACAAAAACGTGCCGCTTACACCTACAACAGAACTCTGGTTACCATGTTGGGCAAGTTATGAAACAGGAGTCAGTGTGTAATGCAACACCGGCTCAGTTGACGGCACTACGATAGCGGTCGGCAACCTTTATCGCAACACGGGCCACACAGTTAGCTACTGAAGAATGTTATCTAGGACAATCAATAGAAATCAGAAAATTCGTCGGAAAAAAACAATACTAAGTTTCCGTACCTCCAAATTTTCACTTCATTTATAGCATTTGATATCATAGCAACTATAAAAGTACACGCACTTCGAAAACTTAATGTACCCATCTAACTATTACGGTTCATGAAATACAGCCCGGTGACAAGTGAACAGACAGCTGTGGCTTATTAATACGGTTCCGTTTTTACTTTTTACACTTTGAGGACGGAACCCGAAATAACAGTGTCACCAAGATACGTGGTGAAAAAAATAAATTGTACGAATGTCCGCGGGCTTCGAATAAATAGCCGCCGGTTGCACATCGCTGCAGTACGACATTCCGCATGAGACAAGCGCAGCTAGCCGACACCCC
>MOOZ01000702.1:13838-29636 GCA_002930495.1 Cecropterus lyciades | reverse complement strand
CTGGAACCTTTGTCGCGCCGGAATAACATTTCTGACACTAGACGCGAATCCTTCCCTGTCGACGTCGATCGCGGTCGGAGGGAAGTCCGATCGCAAATTAATGTTTTTATATTTTGTTTGAAGCGTTCCGCCCCAGAACGACTTTTTCTGATACATAAAAGTATGCCGCCTTAAAATATAGCTGCATTTATTCATGTTTCGAAGTTAAAGAAATCGAAGTCGATTTTCTTAACTTTGAAACATAAATTTATTTAGTAAAACCTTTAATGAAACGGACAACTTTGACATCAGCTTCCGTTACATACTGTTCCAGAACGGTTTCCGAAGTGAGCGCTAAAAATACAATAAAAAATATACATATACGCATTAAAATTTTAACAAATACATTAAAATAAAAGCATAAAAATTTATTAAAATACAGAATAACAGTCGACCAAAATTCAAGACTGTTTTTTTATAATAATGTATTCAATACGTACAAATATACGTACGTCCTATTTTTACTTAAAGAAAACATAACATGAAAATTTTATATCATAAAACAACACATTTGTTATTTCATTGAAATTGATATATCAGTAACCACATTGCATTAATTACCAATCCCTGGCTTTATTTTGATCTATTATTTTATTATTTTGTTTGTGAATTGCATGAAAAATATTATTTTCGTTTAATACAATGTGTAATTTAAATTAAATTATAACTAGTACTTATTTAAGTAATAGAATCAATGTGAGTTTTAAGAAGCTGGCTATGTATGTGTATCAATGTTAATGTGATGAATTGTTTGTGCCGCTGTACGGCTGCCCACGCAGGTGTGGGTATGTATATCTTTGTCTACGACTACTACTAAGAGTTCGTCCATACGTTACGTCCACGTTTATATCATACAGTATAATTGAGCTTTTACATTTTTACATACGAGAATTTTTTTTAAAAATAAATAAACAAATGTAAACAACATGATTAGTACGCTTGCTACAAGTATTCTTCAACAGCGTGAAATGGCATTTAGTTCCATTTATAATGAATCAATAATAATTATAATTATTAGAAACCTAAAAAACACACGGAGAGAAATTAACCGAATCTTAGAAACGCATTATTCATTTCCTGTATTAACATTAATAAAAATCAACCCCAAGAATACCTTTAATATTATAGTTCTCATGTGATGGTGTGCTCATCATCAAACTCAATAATGTAACGCCTCCCCCCGAAAACAATAATTTTATAATATTAGTTATGTATCAAATTTCCATTACTTGTAACAAGAGAAGTTAACGTCAATTGAACGACACGGGAATGTGTTAATATGAGAAACACTAGTATATTGCCAGAATTAATTTGTCGTAAGAATTAAATCGTGCCTTAACCTATGGATGTACTCTATTTGTAACAGGTTGCACCGTATTGCCAGCTGATGGTACTGCTGGAGCCAGATGGGTTGCATCGTCCATTGTTGTAGTCACAATATCAGATACTCCTGCAGTAGCACTGTTGTTGTACAGATTTATTGCATGCAGTGCTGGTAGTTCTGGCAGTTTCCTGTATGATATAACAATTCTCAGGGCAGTAACTGCAAAATTTTCTATCAAGCGTTGAATAGAGATCTCTGAATTTGATGTGATTACTAGCCGGTGTATATGTCTGTTGTGATTCTATCCAATTTTGGCTTATAACCAAAATATCTACTGAAATGGAGATAGCATTAATGTGGCAAGGAGCGACAGTCCGCCATCTCCTCGAGTTATAAAAGTTTTACACATTATAGCGACAGTTACGGCTTAGTGCCGCTTTAAATGTCGAATGTACTTTCTACACCCTTTAGAGATAAAATCGTCTTACACATTGGATTTTTATAGTTTAGCATCAACAGTGGTCCTGTTGGCAACTAGAGGTTTTTAGTATGTATTAGTAAATATTCTTATTTTAATGTCGATCGTATTTTTAATTACTAAATTAAAAGTACAGTCGACATTAAATAGACACTAAAGTTAAAGCGCTTCAGGAGCGTCATTAGTCAATGACTTAGGTTAGTGAGGGGAAACAGTGATTTTTTTACATTTATAAAGGAAGAAGCGAATAGCTCTCCTTGGCGACGCCGTCCAATAACTCAGGAGTAGTAGGGGAAGAGTGTTAATATCTAGAATTTTGATTTATGTATTCTTAGGCACGGGGAGCGATTTCTCGCTTCGTCGATGCTAAACATTAGGAATCCGACGTGTAACATTTTTATCCGTAGAGGGAGCGACCGTCCCTCCCTGCCCCCTCGAAGCATAAATAGAGTAGAACGTAAGTGTGACGGTGTCCCGTGTCCGCCGCGCAGACAGCAGCCGCCGCCGATGAAGTCGTGCCTGTCGTGCCACCAGCAGATCCACCGCAACGCGCCCATCTGCCCGCTCTGCAAGGCCAAGAGCCGCTCGCGGAACCCCAAGAAGCCCAAGAAGAAGTAGGGCCCGCGTCCGGCGCGCGGGGCCTCGTGCTCTCGTCAGAGATACCGTCGTGTTATGCGACGGTTTTAGTTTCATTCGTCCGAACGCCACGGTGAAGGCCGCCTTACGTTCGTTCGAAACGTTTACCGCCATTTAAAAAAATCTAATTTTGGTGGTCGGTGATAAAACATAAGTAGATTGATAGCGTTGAAAGGTATGTAAAAAGATAAAGAAATTTTATCGCTGGCCGCCGCGTATTGTTTTTTTAATTTTTCAGAATAGCGGCGTAAGTAATGAAGCTAAATGGCGGTTTCCACATGGCCTTTTCCAAATACATGTTATTGTAAATTTCAAGATTTGATGTTGAATTATTTTTCTCCATTTAACACACAATGATAAATTATTATTTTTTAAAAATATGGAACGATTCGTCAGGGAATCTGGATTGTAACGAACGTAATTAAAATGTTTATTTTATGTTAACTTCTCAAACTTCAATAACTCAAGAGCCTGTTTATGTTATTTAGGCACCAAGTATTAAAAGTGACTCCTTGTATTACTTTGTCAGTAACATGACTCAATTTGCGTGACCTACTTGATTCGATGTAGTCATCATACGCATTTACATGTTATTTGTGCACTTCGTTTGAGCACAGTAAAAATTGCAATTTTAACTATGGGCGCAGTGACAATTGTACTTTGTAACACTTTGTAACAATATTTTAGTCACGGTAATTTTTTTTTGTAAAGATGTAAACAAATATGCTTAGTAAAAACAAGTGCCAAAAGACACTAATATTCCTTAAAATGTAACATCCACAAGGGTAGGTTTAAGTTAAAAAATTATCTTCACCATAAAATCTTATCATTATTTAAAATTATTAGTAAATTTTTAAGCTATCCGTTTTGTTATAACCCGCTCCTAGATGGCGCTGCAACATATGAACTTTTATTTTTAATTTAAGTACGGGAATTATTTTCGCACTATAAAATTTTAGATTTTAGGTTACACATAGAGCATCTATTTCTAAACGTTTTCCGGTTTCTACTAGAAGTTTGCATTATCTACTAAAATTGATCTATAGCCTCTTCCTCAATTATTCATATATTTTGATTTGAAAATTCAACGTGCAATGTAAATACTAGGAGTACTATGTGTGTAAATAAATGTTTAACTTACATTGTAACTTTAATGTTTTGTGTAGATTTTGTACATACATTACCGATCTACATATAAAATGGAAATAAATGTTTTAACTAATTACAGAAGTAGGTTATTAAATAATTGATAGATATTTATCATAAGATATTTCTGATATGTGGCACATGATAATGTAGTATTTTCATTTCGAATACTATTTGCATAACTGAATTACTACTCACTTCGGTACGTTAGCTATGCATTCTTTATCATTTTTATTGAAATATTAATTTTAGTATAGTATAGTTATATTGGCTTTATATTAAATGAATAAATAAATAATATTTTTTTCACTCAACATAAATGTATTATTATTTTCGCTCTTTATAAGATTTTCCTGGAAAATAAATGGATTCTTTCGCTTTCTCAATATACAATATTACAAGCAAAGAAAACTGAGTAGGAATAACAGAAGCATGGCTTTTCGAGTGAATCAATATTACAGTAATTTCTTCTCACTAGTTTTGGCCTTATAGTAAAAAAATCTGTACTAATCCTATTGATTAGTACTGATTTTTTTTTAATACTTTTTTATTGCAGCATTTGAATACTTTTTTATTGATATCACTAAAACTCGTTAATAGCTACAAAACAAAAGACGAAACTGTTCTTAGCTGTTTTGTCGTAGGCTATTTACATAACCATTATCAGATATTTAGTTGCTATGAATATTTTCGTATTTTAAAAGGTAGAACATAGCACAAAACCTAGATGTAAGTTATTTATTGTATGTAAATATTAGTGTCGATGTAATTGTGAATATAATTTGTTTTTACAATATAAAGTGATCTCTGTGGATGTGTGTGTTATTGATTTCCCAGTCAGCTGTATTATTTACATGAAAGATCATAACATCAACATTATTACATTGCATAAATTAATCTACGTTCCAAAGGCAAGATCAGGTACAATATTGCAAAAACTTCAATTATTTATATTGGGTTTCCATTGTTTTAATACCACTTGTCCACCTAATTTTTACCTGACTTCGTCAGAAGGAGGGTGATATTTTTGAGCGTATGTATGTATGCTTTATGTATGTCCATTTCTTTGGCACGCGCTACAGCCCAAACGGCTTGCCGGATAGTGACGTATGATATATCATTAGAATCGTGTCAGTTTGGAAAGTGACATAGGCAATATTATTTTAAAAAATGGCGTCTGCAAATAGGAGACAAAGAGGAGGCGAGAGTGTATAAGTTCATTTATTATCACGACAGTATGGGTATTTTTGACGACCCACGTAGTGGAACGGTCACCATACCGGTCTGACACGCAGTGGGTCCCGGGATCCATCCCCCCGGCCTGACATACGTCTGAATGAGGAGTTTAGATTTCTGTTCTGGGTCTGGGTGTTTATGTATTCGTCTTTGTATGTCCATGGTATCCACGACACAGGAGAAAATCCTTGTGTGGCTGAGTGTAGAAAGCGTTAAAAAATGAAATCTAGTAAATATACAATTCTTAAAATATATATATATATATTGTTATAGTTTTACTTGACTATTTTTATAAAAACTCCTTTAAGCGTTTAATTAAATATATCATGATGTACAAAAAAAATCATTTCAAGCATTCGAGAGTTTTGTTTTAATGTTTTTAACAATGTTACTAGTTTCGGTATTATATGGCATATATTAAAGATTTTAGCTTCATTATATTTCAATAATTATAGGTCAATATTGTCGCCAACAGATTATAGGCCACTGCTGGGCACTGAGCTCAGGCCACATCAGAATCCGAATGAGTAGAATTCACATACCTTTAAGGATTTGTCCCTTGAAGTACTCTCAGGCGTGTGGATTTTTTTACGATGTTGGCCATCATCGTTATAGAAAGTGATAATTATAATAATACATTTATAATTTCAAAATACAGGTGGTGCTTAGAATTACATCTTCGTTACTTCCGATTTAGGGTTGGAGTTTCAAGTTCGACTGCCAAAACATGAAGGTGGTAAAACGAGTATAGTTCGACCGGGGAGGTACCACCGCCTACCCAACTATTTGGTTGCCGGCTCACTTTCATATGAGGCGGCCATCTTAGACCTCGGGAGTAGCAACGCATCTGTGAATGACTTCAGACAGAGCCTCTATTCTGTATGAAGTTGCTTACAAATGTCCATGGACGGCAGCGACTAATTACCTTCAGGTGGACTGCATGCTTGTTTGCTACTTCAATCGTTTAAAAAATGTAATATACTCAACCTCAATACAATATTGTTATGTATTCCGAGAAAAGAGTAATCGTTAGATAAAAACAGACGCCAGTAGAAGGTCTGCGAAGGCGACGTAGCGGCGTCACGTGAGACCACGAGAATGTTATCTCCTGAACTATGACACTATTCCGTATCGAGACATTCTTATACTCCATTTCTGTAGGAGTATTTTTATCTGTCTCTGTCTATTTCTGACGCCCATGTCTATTCAACATAATAAAATCACATGATTGACAGTTATCGATTAGAGAAATTATTTCAATGGTTATTAGAACAAGAGCCCGTGAACCCCAGACCTTCGTTATTTTATAAAACCTGAAAGTTTGTCAGCGCATGCTCCCAACACAGGTAAAAACGATGGGCCATTATGAAATTTTGGTTACTGTGGCTTTGGCAGGTAAACGGTACTAAAGGTGTCTTAAATACAGATCTAATTTCATCAAATAATTAAGTGCGATTTTTTGGTATTACCTTCACCCTTAATGTTCATGAAATTATAATTTTACTAATGTTATAGTATAAAAGCTGTTTTTATACATAATATTTAGGTAATAAGTAAATGATGTTTCCTCGTTAGCCAGTCATTTTTGATAATTTCAACCCCTTGCCAGATAAGCTGTAGGGAAGCTGTATGAGCAAGCGCGAGGCAGTATATGGGTGGCTGCGAGTTAGATGCGCTTGTATTGTTTAGTATTTAATACATGCTTACATCAGCTAAAACAATAATATATGCTATTTTAAAGTAGAATTAATGAAATATTATTAAAAATTATTATTAATTGTAAGAGTAATCTATATCTATACATAAAAGTAAAATTGAAGTGTCTGTTTGTAATATCAACGTAACAGCTTTTTACCAAATGCATGTGGAAGTATATACGATTCTAATAACAAAACATCAATTACTAAAATTTCTGTCTGTTTGTTCTGGGCAACTCTGAAACCGCTGGACCGATTTTGAGATTTTCACCGTTGAATAGCTGATATTACAAGGAGTAACTTAGGCTACAAATTTATTTTTCAAAAATAGTAGTATCAGTGTAAATCTTAATGAAATCCAAATTAAATTCTAAAGAGCTAGAATTTTCTAGACAGAATTTTTCGTGTTATATTTTTTTAATGTTAATTTGTTTTATTGCTACTTTCTGCTATGAGCCTTTTATGTTTCTAATGAGTAAAAAGTAGACAAGTACCTACTACTGAATGTCCACTCAACAAGTTCTTCTATTTATCTAAAGATCTTGCAAGGGTGAAACCCTAATTTCATTGAAACGTGGCCTACTAGGTTTAAGTTATGTTAGTAGGTAGGTAGTTGCAGCCAATCAATAATTACAGCACTTAATTAATTCAGTATTGACTCACGGTACAATAATAAAATTATTATTGCTTTGTAATAGTTGTAATATTCAGTTGTCTGAATCATTTGTCATTATTTCAGCTGGTGGAGCGCTCCGCATGAGTAACGGCTTACAATGAAAAATGTTAATGACAAATTCCAAACACCGACACACATTCTCCTTTGTTGGGCTTGTGCGTAGTTGGCTGTAAGTAGGTGGTTCGGCGACCCCTCGACCCTCCATCACGTGCCGATATCCGCTATCAAAGTAAATAAATACACTAGTAATTATTCACTAACAAGCGTGCGTATAACATGATTTCATCAATAATACGATTTTATGGAAATATAACGCGATAATGTTAATATTCATGTTACGGATAAGCGATAGCGGCGGCTGGGTGGCGCAGTCTCGAATTTATTTATATTCCTACATTCATATTATTTATATTTCAATGTATAAATCTAAGCAGCTTACCAGGGTATACTTGAAGGGCGTCATAATAGATAAACTTTAATCATTATCTTACATTTTTTCAACACGGAATTCATGAGTTATTAGGTAGATTGACTTCAGCCTCTCGAAGCTAGGAAATTAATTTACTATGCTTAATTTACACATCTACGTTAGAATATCGTACTGTTTAGTCTGCGGGTTTGTTTATCTAAGTGTAGCTTATTAGTAAGTTGGTAGTAAATTACGAGTTTTTAACCTTTTACCGTAGGTAGGTAAAGAGTTTGGCTATTATAAAATCCAATACGGTTGAAAGATAAGTTAACTTAAGTGATACAGTAGTCAGACTAAGTCAAAATCGAGGATAAAAAAATGATTTTTTTTATAGGTAATACCATCCAGGTCTCTTATTTATTTTCTCTTAAATATTTGTTATGAACTTTGAGTTGGGGACTTAAGCTGTGATTAAATTGAACGCCAATTTACCTACTGATACCTACCGTACTAACTACTACCGTGCAAAAACGAAAAGATGTCAATTTTTGTTCGATAACGTCATTTACGACTCTTTTTACTTCAGTAATTCAGCAGTTGAGTCTATTTGGGCCACAATTATAATTCTTGTTATTATTGATTACCCACTTACCTACTTAGGTAAATGATTAATTATGCTATGAACCTTATCTTATTTCAAAATTAAACAGGGAATTGGCTTCATCCACTTTGAATTATAATGTACCTAATCATCTAATTACTTAAACAGTAGGTTAAACATTATGTAGGAGCGTGGCGAGTAAAATTTTTTTGAAGACGACTTACTGACTTATCGCATTAATAGGGGTAAGTCTATGGATATAATACCTTATAATACCGTATAAATTACCTTATGATAGATATCAACACTTCTAACAAAATTTTAAAATTAAAGGATATTAAAAAAGAAGTGATATTTCAGAGAAAATGGTCGTACACGAAATAAAACAAAATTGAATAGCCGCTTCGAGTATCTAGTTTTCAGAGCTGGACTGCATTTTTTTTAACGCGGGCGGTTTTTTTGAATATTCAACACTATCAATTACCAAAAAAAATCGGATAATTGCTAAAAATATTTTAAAATTGACAAAAAAAATTAAAATCGAAATATTGTTGCAGTAATTTTTGACGAAAACTATAAATTCGGCAACAATGTAGCATTTTGCAACTTTGAGAGTTTTATAGAGATCATCGTTTTATTTTTTTTTAACAGCCACTCATGGCAATCATTAATTTCCGAGTAATTAATTGTCAGAGTGAAAATTTACATTATTGCTGCGATCAACGATTACTCCGAATAATCTATTCTAGCTATCTATTTAGCAGGTGCAAAGATCAATAAACTCGCGGTTAATTGCATTAGTCACAATATAATTGTTCTATGTGAAAGAAAAAATGTTGATATTATTAATTTACTATTCAGCCAAAATTCTACGCAACGCAGTCGATAATATACCAATGAACCAGTTGTAATGGTTTTGCTTTGATTTACAGGAATGACATTAAAGGAGGAAAAGGTTATACGGATGTACAGATTTTCCTAGTAGTAGCTGTTTCCTAGAAGACAAATGTTTGCAAACCAATTTATCGTGCTGTCAATTTGATTCAAAGTTAACGGTTAACAATTTAAAATCTTCAAAATGAATTAATCAAACATATTACTTAAATGTTTTAATAATAATTAAAACGTATAAGTACATTAAGTACTTTATTATAATTAAAATATCATACATTTCTTGACTCCCATTTCAAATGGGAGTGGGCGGGTCATTACATGGCAGAATGTAGGAAAAAAGGTGAGCCAGAAATAATTGAAAGGTCAAAAACTTCAAAGACTGCCAAGCCCTGACGCAGGATAGAGAGCGGTAAAAGCTTTGGGAGACCTTTGTCCAGCAGTGGGACAACGTAAGATAAATTAAAAAATAAATGTCGACATATGTACCATTGCTATGTAAACATATTACAGATGTCAATTTTGTGTTGTTTTATAATCTGATGTAGCACACATATTAAATACTTTTTTAATTTTAATGTTACAAATACGGACAAAAGTAGGGTATTTTTTATGCCAGGTGTTATTTCATCGTGCTCATACAATATTACTCATTTATTTATTTTCCATGTCTGTTAATCTGCATTTTTTATATTTTTATAAATAATAATAAATTGAAAAGCAGAAAATACCATACATTACTCGAACAATGTTATCAGCGTAGGTAGGTATATTACGTTGTTTGATATGTATGATTAAAGTGAAAACTTCTTAGGGCGAGTTGAGCAATTTTCGGTAGTGGGTAAACTAATGGGTTCGCAACATCGTCATGCTGTGACGTACCTGTACAATGTGTCCGGTTTCGGTCTGTACAAACTTATAGGGCGTGTTGTATGAGTTATTTTATGAATAAATATTTTGTACATACTGGGTCTAAACCCAACTCCCCTCGATCTACAACCATTTTAATGTTTAATTCATATTTTTTTTGGAGCATGCACAATAAAAGTACTATAACTTAAGAAGTTTAGGTCCAATCTTCTTCAAAACTTAATTAATTATCACTCACGGGTAGGTGTCATCGATTTGAGAGCTAAAATAATTCAAAGACTGGCTCGTCATCTGTCGTCGGTTCCAAAGACTATTGGTATATATTTATAACACTATACCTTATGGTTTAGGATAAAATAAACGAATGTGTTACTTCTGAATACAAAGTTTTTTTTTTTTAATTTCTTATCGAAGAAAACATCTTATTTAGTACACTATTATAACATCCTTACCTGAAAACGAAGAAACGACATTCAAAGTTTATTTTTCCACAAATTCTAATCTTTGTACATAAAATTAAATCCAACAAAAGTTTAATTTTAGGCCTTTTTTTTGGGCTGCATCTATTCGTACGGATATCGGATGACTAAGTATTTTAGTATTTGTCCGGGTATCATACAAATGACGTATATATTATATATACACTAATATTCTAATATATACTAATATATACTAATATTCAAACTGAATAGTTAGGTTTCTTTTTTTGACATAGGCACCGACTAAGAAAGGATTTCCTGATATTCCACCCCCTAAAGAGTGTTAAATAGGGGTTGAAAGTTTGCATGAAAGTTCGCCAATTGTGAAGCAAGCTTTATGAAATTTAGTATTTAGCTCTCAGGGTAGAAATAAAAAAAATCACATTTAGCCGTTTTTAGAAAATCAATCCCTTAGAGTGTAATTTAAAGTTTACCGATTTTGAAGCAAGCTCTATGAAACTTAGTACATACTAAGCTTTCCGGGTAGAAAGAATATAAAATATGAATTTCACCGTTTTTAGAAAGCCAACCTCTAAGAATGTAAAATAACGGTTGAAAGAATGTTTGAAAGTCCACATATTTTAAACCGATTACTTTGAAACTTAGGGTTTAGCTTTCCGGGTAGAAATAATAAAATATGTATTTCACCGTTTTTAGAAAGACAACCCTTAAGGGTGGTAAATAGGGTTTGAAAGTCCATCGATTTTGAAGCGATTACTATGAAACTCTTTTTTGGTCCCGAGACTACAGGGAGATACGATTTAATATTCCTCACCAAAACGTACCATCACCAAAGGCACTAGGATCCGCTCATCGCTCTGTCACGCTAGACAGAGCTCGACTCAACTCAGCTCAGCTTGTACCCATCCGATTCTCGTGAAACGTGAAAAGAACATTGGGTAGCTAGGACTACTCGATCCTGATGATGCAGGGGTACTGCTAGCCTAAACCATAAAATCTTTTGGTCCTTGCAGATATGTAATAAGATTACGAAGCAGAAACTAAGATGAAAAATTTGACCTGTAACTCCTCAATTTTCCAAAAACGGTGTATTACGTATTTGATTATGTTTTCTTAGAAAGCTAAATACTATGTTTTATAAATCTTGCTTAAAAATTGGCAGACTTTCATACTAATTTCAACTTCTATTTTGCACTCTTAGGCTTCGATAAAATATGTACTAGATTAAGTGTTGCATACAAATGGAGCTCCAAAAAGTGGCAACACTTTGCTATAGTACTGTATATATTACGATATATACAGAAATGCAAAAAATGGCTTATGTCGTAAAGCATTTAAATAATTTTATGACCGTACGCAGTGAGCACTGAAAATCAACTGTATTGATATGACTCTAACGCTTAAAATTATAGTAGTCACATACTTCAGACCTTTTTTAATATACCTTGTTTGCGAATAAAACATAGAACCCATGAAATTGCTTTATTGACAAAAAATAAATAGCTCTTATACATTAAAAAAAGATATTACATTGAAAACATTTAATCTTAAAAATATACATATACATACTTATTAATGATTTGTGTTCGACCGAAACAAGTTTGTCAGTCGAAACCGAAGGCAGAACTCTTTGTGGTTCGACTTCGGAAGCACCACCGCCACACCTATTTCTGCCTAATAACAACACTGTAATGCGCTGTTGTGTTCTGGTCTGAAGGGTGTAATGTCTCCCTTAGACATACTTTTTCGAAGGATTCCATCTTAGTCCTCAGGGGTAGCAATGCATCTATGGCTAACCTTAGGTGAGACTTTGATCTTAGCTAGGGTTGATTACAGATGTCCATGGGTGGCAGTGGCCACTTACCATCAGGTGGGCTGTAGGCTCGCTTACTACTTCCATACTATAAAAAAAAAAACGAAATCTTACTTTCGGCCTTGCTTTCAGGTTCGGCCGATACCGAAACCGAAAGTCACTTAAACATATCTTCTTAATATATATAAATTACGTGTCACGTTGTTTGTCCGGGGTAAACTCTGGAACTACCGAACCGATTTCAATAAAGTTTGCACACCGTGTGCAGTTTGATCTAACTTTAAAGATAGGGTAGCTTATATCTATAAAAATTACATGCCACGTTGGTTCTCCGCAATGAACTCTTAAAATACTTAACCGATTTCAATCAAATTTGCACACCATGTGCAGTTTCATTCAACTTGAAAGTTATGATAGCTTATCTTAATACATATAAATTACGTGTCACGATGTTTGTCTGCTATAGATTCTTAAACTACTAAACCGATTTCAATGAAATTTGCACACCGTGTGCAGTTTGATCCAACCAAGAGGATAGCTTATATCTTTTATAAATTATGGGTCACGTGTTGTTAGTCTGCTATGAACTCCTTATTTACTTAGGTATATAGTATAGGTATGTAACCGCGCCCATGTCGTTGGGTGGTATTTCTGTTAGATGCGTTTAGGGTTCCGTACCCCAAAAACAAGAGTAAAAACGGAACCGTATTATTAAGACTCCATTGTCCGTCGGTTCGTCTGTCCGTCTGTCTGTCACCAAGCTGTATCTCATGAACCGTGATACGCAGACAGTTGAAATTTTCTCAGTGTCAAAGTTCGAAAACTAAAATCATACGACAAAATACTGTAGTACACTATTTTGATCTATCTCGTAGGGTTTAGCCAGCGATTGCAATAAAAGTGCAAAAAAATGTATTTATTTACGACATCACACGAAACCTCTAAAATTATCAGTTTCTCTCTACTATATTATGCATGTATTATGTTGCATGTGTGCCGATAAACCTTCCTATTAAAACACCTTATCTATAAAAAACTGCATTAAAATCCGTTGCGTAGTTTTAAAGATATAAGCATATATAGGGACAGACAGCAGGAAGCGACTTTGTTTTATATTACGTAGTGATGATAAATTTTAGGTATAGATTGAATTTGTGTTTGCTTTAATTTTTGTGATGAATTGCCTAGTGTTATTAATATTATCTTAAACGCAATCCACTCCTCACGAACCAGCTCGATGAAGGAGACGGCGGACGCAGTTGTCACCAGCAACAACGACGCTGCTGTAATTGTCATTATCCTACAACATTATTTATTATTTTTGATGATAAAATTGTAATAATATATTCAATAGGTACTACTTACTTATTTACTGGTTTTGTAGGATTGACATTAAAAATATATATTTTTGTGCATCTGTAAAAAGTCTGTTTTAAAAGTTTGAGCGAAACTTTCACACATCACACACATGTGGTGGATGATGTCTATGATTCGATCACGTGTATAGGTGACGAATCAATCACACTGATTTGTTCAATCGACATCAACACAAGTGTATTTTCTAAATAATTGGACAAGTGTAATAAAACCCCATAATATGTAAATCAATTACAGTATAAAAATTGTGACTAATTTTATGATTCAATGTTTTTTTTATAATTTTATTTATTTATAATATAATGTTCTATCACTTCAGATTATGCACTAAAACAATACTTTTTTAAATATTTTATAAACAGAATACCTACACGCACTAACTGATTTACCATTGGCGTATAGGTGTAGAATGATACTCCAGTTAGATGGAGCTCCTAGCCTATGTGTGATAGAAAATAATATTAATATAATAATTTAAACACCAACAATAACAAATTTACTACATCATGAACATTAAAAAGATGGAATCCATAACTCTAAAATCTTTTGCGCCCTTGGGTTAGGTTATTATCTTAATTAAATAGTATCAAATATTTTAATGTGTATTTTATAAGACATTGTAAGTAATGCCTTTTATTCGAAGAGTGTCGCTTCTATGAGTGTCAATTTTACAATATAATCAAACTCTATTCTAAGGAGGAGCTTTAGATGAAGTATCTTTATAAATATTATATAACAATATAATAATTATGATAACTAAATATTGTAAAATCCATGGTCACATTACTAAGCGAAGCTAGATTTTTTTTACATACCTATTACCGTCTATTTACTCGATTATTTTAGTAACGTTTATCGACCAATTATGAATCTAATTAGGTAGTAGTAACTATCTCCCCTTAAATACTATCTGCGGTTATTTTATGTTAAAGACTTTAGTCTCGATACATTAAGTTCCTACCCACCTATACGTTACGCATACCTATTTATTTACAGGCTTTGTGTCAATCAACCGACTAAAAGGTATCGACTTTTACAAATTTTATTTTATTTTAAATTCAACAGCTAATTAATTTCTTAGATACTACTACTATAATAATGTGATTTTGCTCATTTTATTAAAAAAAGACATGTAGCCATGAGGACTGCCGACAGAAGTGAAGACTTAATAAATGCCACCATGCATGTGTCTACAGTATACAGTCGGTTACGGTAATAGTGTAGCAGGTTCAATGGCTATTTTCCATCTCAAAAATGCCTAACGCGCCTAAAGACGTTTTCAATACAATAAAACAGGCAATTGAGTGTTCGTATTTAAATGCAACCAGCCAGTTACATATTTACACGGTAGGTTACTTTTATAAAGAGCGTAACGAGTAAATAAACGAACAATTGTGAAGTCGCCTGAGTGCAATATTTTGCATGCATGTTTAGATTATAACAACCTTATAATCGCATAATATTATTGTACTTATTATTAGAAAGTCTCAATTATTGCAATAACATTTAGACCAAAGACCTCTTCCTTGTTATTAAATCAGTATTGATATAATAAATTTATTACGCGGTTAGATTATGAGCTTGTAATAACAAAGTAATAATTATTTATTTGTTTAAAAGGACGTTGCTATAAACATCTGTACAACGTACTGATTGTGGATATGTTATTATGTGGGTGCTCAGACCAACTATATTAAAAAACCCACGGAATATTGCATTTGTCAAGACGAAGTTTCAGTTTTTTGTATACGTCAGTACGAAAGGAAATATGTAATATCTTTAGTATGGTACATTATGTAAATATGGCTGATTATGCCACCTCTCATTTCTTAATTGAAAATATAGTTGAGCGTAATTTGTCACGATTAAAAGAATTTGTAGCTTGGTATAGGATTAGTAATCCTTCTGCTTGATTATATTTATGTATAATCAAGAGTGTCTCTAGATAAGTTCAAAAAAATACACGTATATAAAACATACATTTATTATTTAAATATCTGTTCACATTCACAAACTATGCTATATTGTATCACATTTAGCTAAATGGTGTAATATCGGAAACCTTCAGAGAACATTTATAAACAAATTCACTTAATCTAACCTATCAACTTATACAATAGTAATCTATGACATTTAGCTCTGGAATGTTTGGGGAGTGCGAGTAT
>MOOZ01000701.1:46381-60849 GCA_002930495.1 Cecropterus lyciades | reverse complement strand
TAAATATAATATTTATTCTTATCCAAATAAATACATAAATTAGTTTTCTTTGTAGTAACTAATACGCGGGTGAAACCGTGGGGCGCAGCTAGTATGAAAATAAGCCGCTAACTTCACCCTTCCACCTCACGCAAGAACTGCTTCACACTAGAAATAGGTGTGGCGGTGGTATACTTGTTCTACCTTGCAATTTATCAGGTCGCCAGAGAAAGTTGGTGCATAATACCGATTGTCCAGTTAAGTATCAAACAATCACCGGAATCTGTGCGAATAGATGACGACCATTTGATGTTTCGTCATTGGCAATCAAAGGAGCCACTGTTTTTACCCGACTGCGTCAGAAGGAGGGTAATGTTTTTCGTGCGTATGTATGTTTGTGTGTATTTATGTCCATTCCTTTGACACGCGCTACAGCCCAATTGGCTTGACGAATTGTGACGTATGACATATCATTAGAATCTCATTTTGCAGAGTGGTATAGGCTATATTATTTAAAATGGCGCTTGCAAAAAACAAAAACTAAGCAATAATATGTCGAAAAAACAGGTCGGTGAAAAACAAATCATCGCTATTCCTGTATTGCACTCCATAAAGTAAAATGCTTTTATTGTGTTCTTCTAACACACGTCAATTCTTAATACGCATACACAAACGCACGCACACACACACACACACACACACGCATGTACGCACGCACGCATTCACACAAACACACATTTCCATTTTTTTTAGGTAAAATAATATATAATTAAAATGAAATATTCTTCATGTCTTGCTTTTTCATTTTTGTATAATTATGTATAGATATAGCGGGGCATCCTAGCACAGGTAAATCTTTACTTAAAAGGATGCCCCCACAAATTGTATCATGGTCACTAAAATTGGAATTTAATAAAGTATTTTGTATTTTTGTAAAGTATTTTTGTGCCCTATTTTAAATGAGCTCTTTGAGATTTTGCTGCCCTTCTAAAAATGCCGTCTGAGACGGGTTTCCCTTTCGCCCTTCTTCCGTTCCATCAGTATGATACCCATCTGGAGTTATCACTTTCCTACATTATGTATTCTACGAGTACCTGGAATGTCATAGAGAATATACGACAATTTTTTAACCGGAACTTCAACGCCATCTTAACCTAGCGTGAAGGTTGTGTCATTAACAAAAAGCAAAATACCACCACTTAGGGTAACCACCGTGACGGGTTCGACTCCGGGACGAGCTAGCAAAAAACAATTAGACAACGCTTTCTACACTCATATTAGCAAGGATTAAGTGACATGTATTATGAAATTGAAACCCAAGACGAGAATTGAAATCTAAATGAACAATGTTTGAATTGAAATTGGTAGGATCCTTTACGCTGATTTGTCGATAGACTTCTTGGTTTATGACCATACTAGGTGTTGTGTATATATATATAGTATAGCATTGTGTTTTTATTTTTTTTTATTGTATTAAAATAGCAAACGAGCATGCAGCCCACCTGATGGTAAGTGGCTACTGCCGCTCATGGACACCTGTAATCAACCCTAGGTAAGATTAAAGTCTCACCTAAGGTTAGCCACAGATGCGTTGCTACCCCTGAGGACTAAAATGGAATGCCTCGAAAAAGTATGTCTCCCTTACCATACCCTTCAGATCAGAACACGACAGCGCAAAACACTGCTGTTATTAGGCAGAAATAGGTGTGGCGGTGGTGCTTCCGGAGTCGAACCACAAAGAGCTCTACCACCTTCGAAACTTGTGTGTTGCCAGTGATGACATAAGGCGTCGAGACATGGTCTTACTGTGAGCCTCGTACGAAAACTCAATGTCGCGAGCTATGGAGAGACATATGCTTGGTATTTTCCTACGAGAAGTCGCAATGATGAAATCCGTAGGGGAACAAAAGTTACCGACATAGCTCTCAGAATTAGTAAGCTGAAGTGGCAATGGGCAAGCCACATCGTTCGTAGGACAGACAACCGATGGGGTAGAAGAGTCCTCGAATAGAGACTACATCTGGGCAAAAGGAGTATAGGCCGCCCTCCGACCAGGTGGACTGATGATCTGAAGAAGACGGCGGGCTACCGCTGGATTCAGATGGCGCAGGACCGGTCGGAGTGGCGCAGATGAGGGGAGGCCTATGTCCGGCAGTGGACTTCGAAGGGCTGATGGAAAAAGGTGATAGAATGAGTATGGATCGAAGCATCGTCAGATCAATTTCTAGCGTGAAGCAGTTTTTGCAATTCGGTGGAAGGGTGCGGTTGGCGGCTCACATTCGTATGAGGCGACCATCAATCTAATAAAAAAATCTGGAAGTTTCACCGCCACACCTATTTCTATGTAATAACAAGTTTCAAACCAAGACATATCAGCGCTTAAAACGGTAAATATGTCTTGGTAATTTATGTCCGTCGCCCTATTCTTAGAGATCCGAAATATTCTTTAGCGTCCAAAATATGTCAAAAATGCGCTATTTCCCTAAGCATAGTTGAAAAAAGGAGAAAAAAATGACTTTTTTGCTATTTCCAACTAAGCTAAGGACCTCTGCCCTTAGCATAGTTGGGGAAAGGAAAAGCGCGAGGGGTTGGTTCCCCTAAATACATCCCTTATATACGAATCTAGATTCTAATTTTATTAAAGTTGAATTAGAGGAATCTATGGTACACTAGTAAATAGGCTTCGATGTTTTCCTAAATTGATCTATTTATTTTAAACAATTCAAAAAGTTCCTAGGATTCGAATCTTGGACCTCCATTGTTAAATATATTTTGTTTATTCCGTTTGTGGGTTTTGATGTTACAGACATACAGATGAATGATTACACTTACAGCATATTTCTGTTTTGTGGGTTAAAACAGGACACTACGGTGCATGTGGGTAGTTATTAGTTATATACTGTGAAATCACTTGACGAAATAGCTTAATATATTTTACTACACATAATTTATATCAGGTAGGTTCAAAGAAGTGTGAAAACTCCAGCGAGAATTTTTCCTAACTTTCTAGGCGTTCCAAGTGGCTGGTGTTTACAAATGTTTATCAATTCTCTTCACTCATAATCTGATAAGTACGTCTAATAATTTATATAATTGAGCAACTCACCATTCTGAAATAGTCGTTACAACATGCATACTTTATGAAGAAAGCAAGCAGTATGTACGAAATCACCTTGCCGTTGTTCATTTTAAAAAACGACAGCTAATGTAGTCGAAACACGATCATTTAACTTCCATACGCTATTTTTTTAGCTCAATTCAAACACGAGTGCATAATTAAAACAGAAAAACGATTTATTGCGGTAAAACGCAAACACTGTGATGTGTAATAAATAAAAAATTGAATATAAAGTTACGAATTTGATTCCATTTGCGTTCGCGCGGTATTTTTGACAGTTGTTTTTTTAAATCGCGGCGCGTGATGACCTATTTTATTCGGACGAGTTGTTGTAATTGTTTTAATGAGATTATTTGTTACAGTTTGTTTCAAAACTGTCCCGCGGCATTTCTTGTCGCCGACTGGAGGAGTGTATCCACGGCTTTTGTTTTCTCCATGCTTTGATGAGCACAGCACAATGCACAAGGGGGGGCACGCGTCGAGATTTGTGTGTCTTGCGATATGTTTTAGATTGTATTATGGTCTGCTAGTATTATAAAATGTACGTGACAATTTGTTGTCCCCTAACGCTTCAAAATGCGAGTAAATACATTGAATGCTCGCGTTTTGGCATCTCTTCTAAATTATAAAAAATTGAATTTAACCTATTATATTTAATTGTTCATATTTTTGTGTTCATTTAAATTGTTTTGATGTATTTTATATATGTTTACTTATTAAAGTAAAATAGGTTTATTTCATTTATTTTGTTAAATTCATTACATTACTTTATGTGACCAAATTTTACGTGATAAACTTAAAAATTATATACTCAAAGGTGTCTAGAAATGGCCGAAAGCTCTTAGATTCTATGTAACCCAGCACTGGAAGATTATTGTTTAGGTTTTTTCTTAAAACGTAACGTATGTTTATTAAATGTATAAGTAAATTAATACTTGGTACTCAAATCTCAAGACTATATTCTCGTGTGCGCACGCGCATCTCAGTAACGCGCCATCGCGTGCCATACTGCGACATGCGGACAAAGAGTAAACTTTTATTTAGATGTACGACAACATATATAACACTTTACTGTGATCAATATCATGGTAAGAAATAAAAGGTGATTTGAAGGTGGTAGAACTCTTTGTGGCTCGACTCCGGAAGCACCACCGCCACACCTATTTCTGCGTCATAACAGCGATGTTATGCTGTTGTGTTCTGGTCTGATGTATGTGGTAAAGGAGACATACTTATCTGAGGCGTTCCAACTCCACAGGAGTAGCAATAAATCTATCACTAGTCACAGATTAATTGCTACCAAAGTTACCTGAGACTAGTCACAGGTAGCATTCTGATCTTATCTGGGATTGATTACAGATGTCAAAGGGTATGCTGTATGCTCGTTTACTACTTCAATCCTATAAAAAATCTGAAAGTTAGTAGTATAAATGGCATTATTTAAATAATGCCTAAGTGCATTAAAAGCGTACATAAATCTATCATATCTGTCTAAAGTTACTCTATGATAGTTATGTAGGTCTCAAAGAACTTTAGTGTAACAATACTACTATTAAATACGGTAGCATTGTGATGTTACAATATATTAAGTAAATAGACTCCTAAAACTACGTGTCACAACAGCCATATGTAAAAATAAATAGATCCCTAAAACTACGTGTCACATCAGCCATATGTAAAAATAAATTGACTCCTAAAACTACGTGTTACATCAGCCATATGTAAAAATAAATAGACCCCTAAAACTACGTGTCACATCAGCCATATGTAAAAATAAACAGACCCCTAAAACTACGTGTCACATCAGCCATATGTAAAAATAAATTGACCCCTAAAACTACGTGTCACATCAGCCATATGTAAAAATAAATAGACCCCTAAAACAAAACATCAGCTATAGGTGTATGTCTTAAGAATTATATGGATTATTTTCGGCATGTGTTTTCTAATTGCATTCATAAACAAAGATATTAATTTTTCCCGACTGCGTCAGATGGAGGGTAACGTTTTACGAGCGTATTAAGTATGTTTGTTTCTTTGGCATTTGTTATAGACTTAAACAGTACGACGGTCCGTAATATGATATATCATTAGATTCGTCTAAGGGGAAAAGGGGAGGAAGGATGTTTTTTATTATCATGACAATATGGGTATCGAATGTAAACAATGAAATACACCATTACAAATATTTTTGTAATGATGTCACTTTTCACTCAATTTTATGTAACTATTTTCATGTTAACTCATATTTATATAAGTATGATTATTATATTTATACGAACATGCTGTCCACCTGGTTGTAAGTGGCTACTGCCGCCCATGGACATCAGTAAGCAACTTCATACACAATAGTTCCATCTGAAGTCAATCATAGACGCGTTGCTTCTCCTGAGGATTAAAATGGTCGATGGTCGATTCATATTACGAATTATAAGATAGATAGATAACTTTCCGTCTTTATTTCATTAAATCCTTGTATTCCGTCAAAAGTTATTGAAATTTCAATTTATATTACATTCTTTAAACGTGTATGAAACCGCGGGGTATAACTAGTCTATACTAATGTATAAAAATGAAATGGTGTGCGTCTGTGTGTTTCTGAATGACGCAAGAACCACTGGTCCGATTTACATGAAATTTTGCATTGATGTAGCTTATTTAACTGGTCAGTTTATAGGATACTTTTGATTTCGATATTTCTTGCTAATAATCACTATTTTAGTGACGTCACTGACCCTTTTGTTTCAGACTTTCATATTTCCATATTGAATAAAAAGAGAACGCTAAAAAATAGCAAACTTTTGATGGATGTACGAGGTCCGGAAGGTCCTTATCACTTTTCATGAACTTTCAACGGTTAGCGAGTAAAACCATTTTTTTTGTCACGTAGCGAAACACAGCTAGTACCTTATAAAAAAGTATCTGGGATTTGAACTCTGGACACAATGAGACAGATTCACTAAGCTACAATGCGATGAGCGTTGATTTAGAATGAGTACTTGCTTCTAAACAATGGTAAGTGAACAAAACACAGCATCTGGGCCGTGACATCTCGTGTTACTCATTGTCGCCTAGGACCTAGCTGGCGACTGAGTGGCGTCGACTTGTGTTAGCTAAATGTTTAGATCAACTTCATAGTTGCAGACTTTTGAAAGTGATGGAACCTTTTCAGGTTCGGAGGCACTAAAACACAAATGACCTAGTGCGAGTCGAACTCGTACACGACGAGTTCCATACCATCTATAAAAAACGGTATAAAATCATGTTTGTTGTATGGAAGCCCCCCTTACATATTTATTTTATTCTGTTTCTAGTATTTGTTGGTATAGCGGCAACATAAAAACATCATCTGTGAAAATTTCAAGTATGTATTTATCACGGTTCATGAGATACAGGCTTGTGACAGATAGACGGACAGTACAGTTTTAGTAATATGGTCCCGTTTTTAGCATTTAGGTACGGAACCTTTAAGAAGATGTTTACTAAAATTAAAAGACAAATCCGCTGAATTTCTTGCAGGATCTCTGTTCAGGTCGTGACAATTTGTAAGTCTCTGTAGACTTATACAAAATAGACACTAATTTCATTTTATACCTACCTATTTGTGCTCATTAATAGCAGTGTTAAGCGCAATCAGACCAACTGATGGGTGGGGTAAGGGAAATCCTTATCCGAGGCGTCCCAACTTAGTACTAAGGAGATGTAACCTATTTCTGCCTAACCTCTGGTAAGACTGATCTTATTTGGGATTGATTGCAGATGTCCATGGGCGGTAAAGGTCACATACCATCCAGGTCCAGATGGACTGCATGCTCGTTTGTTGTATATGAGCCTTGTATAAATCCCTCTCAAGCAGAGACTCCGTGATTCAAATATGTGCAATACATCTCTGACATAACATAATATTTGGTTAGATTGTAAACGCAAAACTCGGGAAAAGCGACGTAAATCAACACTCAACCTAGATTTTTAAGGTACTATTTAATCATTTTTTTTATAATTAGGTATCTTAAACGACAGCAAATAGAACAATAAAATTAACAGATTATAAAAGTGAAACCAAATGTTTGGTGAACGCCTGTACAAAATTAATAGCAATATTTACTTCTAGGAATTATTGCTCATGGAAATCATTAAGTAACTTATTTTTAGTTTATTGTATTGGATTAATTGATCGTATTGGAGCTAATTAACTGTATTGGATCTACCTGTGGTTGATAATAAATGTGATAGTATCTTAGAGGACTCTGTTGGAACCTCAAATCATCTTTATAGTATCCTTATTACACCTTTCAAAGAAGAACACATCGGTTGTACAATTTTAGCAGCATTTGCTACTAGTTTATCTAAATATATAAAAATGAATGTTTGTCTGTATGTCCTTCATAGAATCGTAAACTATCCATTTGAATATCTTTACCAAAGTTGTTGTGCTTCTGCGTTGGTACGACCAATGAACTTCATATATTGCAGTGACACGCTGATTTGTAACGAAAACAGCGAAGGAATGATCACGTTTGTTGTGTGACGAATATTTGTGTAATGTCTTTTGAATAAAACACACACCTAGATCAAAGTCTCACCTAAGGTTAGCCACAGATGCGTTGCTACCCTTGAAGACTACGATGAAATGCCTCGGAAAAGTATATATGTGTATAAATGAATAATTTTCGGTTTTTAACAGACTTCCCACAGGAAAGAGGTTATCTATTCGACGAGTATTTTTTTGTATGTCATGTTACTTTTTTAAACGCTGTCAAAACCGCGAGGCATAGTAAATGGTAAATAAAATCAGTTGCAGATAGTAAAAATATATTGCATATTATTATCAACAAATTTACATTATATACATTCGAATTAGTTATAACTAATAAGTTTTTTTATAAGATTGAAGTAGTAAATGAGCGTGGACTGCAGTCCACCTGATGGTAAGTGACTACCGTCCATGGACGTCTGTAAGCGACTTCATTTAAAACAGGGGTTCTATCTGAAGTCGATCACAGATTATTTTTTATAGCATGGATGTAGCATACGACAGCCCACCTGTTGGTACTGCCGCCCATGGACATCTGTAAACAACCCTAGGTAAGATCAAAGTCTCACCTAAGGTTAGCCACAGATGCGTTGCTATCCCTGAGGAATAAGATGGAATGCCTCAGATAAGTATGTCTCCCTTACCACACTCTTCAGACCAAAACACAACAGCGCATAACACTGTTGTTATGAGGCAGAAATAGGTGTGGCGGTGGTGCTTCCGGAGTCGAACCACAAAGAGTTCTACCACCTTCAAAAAGATGAGTTATTCATTCTGTGCTACTTCAATTTTACAAAAAGGCAGATTTATCTAACTTCAGTTATGTATTATATAACTGAAGTTAGATAAATAAAAATTCCATTACTTAATTAAATTATACATTTTGATGTTCTTAAAACAATAAATAATATATTATTTTAAAAAGTATTGAGTTTAACATATAGTTTCAGTAATACTGATCGTTATTTCATAAGGGGAAGTTGGGGTAATATGGACCGGGGTGGAAATACATGAATCAAATTGCAGGCTATGAGGGCTAAATTAAAAAAAAGAATCCCAACATTACACAGGTATTTTAATAAAAAAATATTTAAAAATCTTTTTTTTTATCTTTTTTATACACGCTTTCTACACTAATAGCCCCAAAGTAGGTTTATCTCCTGTGTCGTGGGTGCCATGGACACATAAAGACGAATACACAAACACCCAGACCCAGAACAGAAACCTAAACTAATCATTTAGACTTCTGACTGGCCGGGGATCGAATCCAGGACCCACTGCGTGTCGGACCGGTATGGTGACCGCTCCACCACGTGGGTCGTCATCAGCTTCTTATTTTCATGAAATTTCATATTTTATCCTGAAGCCCGTATCACCCTAACTTACCTTAATTACTTACAAATCATTTTGTATCTACAATTAAATCATAGTATTGGAAGAGTCAAATTACTATTGTCAGTAATATTGGTCTGACAGGTTTGTTTTTTTTGTTGACAAAATTCGGAGTCTCTTCATCTGGATATGAGATAAAAATCCGGGAATAGAAGACTTTTCTTTGCACTCCCCCCATTTATCAGAGTGAGGAAAAATTCAAAGAATAACCCCCTTTTCTGCCGACCGCCGGTATAACACTCCCCTTAATAAACCTATAGCTACACCTATACATATTCACCCTTATTGAAACCAAGGGATGTTAAAAACATGTGCTACATCACAATCGATCTGATAAAATTACTAGCTTTTTCAAACTCCACTTAATTAGCTAGAATTATCACTAAATCATAATTATAATCAGACTTTTATATTATTAATCTAACTATTTACAATTTACATAATATTATATAATAGTTTATATACATAATTAAAATATACATGATTTAGCAACAAATGAAGTTGGATTGGTAAACTAAGCAGGTACTGTCACTCTGTATTTCTAAAATATCACTCAATGATGAGTTGATATCATAGAAATACAGACATGTCAAAAATGCAGCGATCATAAAACTATAGAAAAAAGGCAGTCATTGGGGATTTCCCATAGAAGTGAAAACGTAGGGAGGTAAATCTATGTACATAAATACACTGTATACATATAGCTCATGGAAAGCGTACGGTGACGATGACGCGACATGATTTTTGTTCACCCAAAATGTGCTTAACGCGTCTAAGAAGTTTTCGCTTCAAAAATCCACAAATAAAAAGGTCTGGTGACTGTAGGTGTGGACAAAGAATTTACTATATTATTTTTTGATACAGAAGTAGCCAACCAGCATACAGTTCATCAGATTGTAAGTGTGCACTGTCGCCCATGGATATCTGTATACCCAGATAAGATCAGATTCTTATGATGTTGGCCATAGATACGTTGCTACCCCTGAGGACTATGTTGGAATTCCTCGAATAAGTATATCTCCCTTACATCCTTCAGACCAGAACACAGCAGTGCTTAACACTGCTGTTAGAACACAAATAGGTGGTGCTTCCCGAGTCACTTACTACTTTACGCTGCATTGTAATGTTGTATAATAGATTTTAAATAAAAAATATCTATTCATTTAGATTACATAATAATATGTCCATATAGTATAGATCTTACCCTATTGTTTCATTACAACACAATCACTAATGACATGTTTTTTCCTGAATTTTGTTTCCCTTCATTCATTTATTACTAAGTCAGTATTTATATAAGTGTGTAAAGTTAGACAAAACAGTAGCTTTATTATATCAATTGATTTGCTTTTTCCTAGTAGGTATTAAGTCCAAAAAAATTTTGGAAACAATTCTATGTATACAAAAATAATTTTACAACATACAAATTCATAAATAATCTTTTAAAATATATCTATCTAAAAAATAAAAACTAAAATTTACATAGAGCTGAATTGATTACAAGGAAATAGACAAACTTGCTGAGTTTTATCAGGCATTCTCAGTTGAGGTTGTCTCCCGATCTGGTGGTAGAGTAAGAAAATATTGTAACTGGCTTACTGACCGTTGAATTTAGACTTAAACAAATGTTAATTTTAAAGGCAGTTGTACTGTGACCTAAAGCTATTCCGAGAGATCTGTGCCCAGCAGTGGGAGAATATGTTTTTTATAACATGGAAGTAGCAAGCGAGCATGCAGTCCACCTGATGGTAAGTGGCTCCTGCCACCCATGGACGTCTGTAATGTAGATAAGATCAGTCTTAGCTGAGGTTGGCCACAAATATGTAACTACTTTTGAGGACTAAGTTGGAACACCTCAGATAAGTTCTGCTTTATAACAGCAGTGTTAGGCGCTGCTGTGTTCTGGTCTGAAGGGTGTGGCAAGGGAGACATACTTATCCCAGGCGTTGCAACTTAGTCCTCAGGAGTAGTAAAGCATCTGTAGCTAACTTTATGTGAGGCTTTGGTCTTACCTACGGTTGATTATAGATGTCCATGGGTGGCTGTAGCCACTTACCATCAGGACTGCATGCTCGTTTGTTATTTCCATACTATAAAAAAAAAGTATATCTTTCTTACCACACTTCAGACCAGAAGACAGCAGCGTTAAATAATGCTGTTATAACAGAAATAGTTGTGGTGATTGTCTGGAGTCGAACTGCAAAGGATTCTACTAGTATTAGTATTTAAGCATCTGTCTCCGAAGCACCATTACATTTAATATCTAGGACAACATTATCATATTTTTGTCTAGACGTATCAATGCCATGTCTCCTCTTCATGTGCTTTTTGAAGTTGGAACCATTTGTGAAGTCACGTTGACAGAATTTACATTTATAAGGCTTTGCTCCAGTGTGCTGTCGTAGATGTAGGTTTAAACGAGTCTTAAATCTAAAGGTTTTATCGCAGAACTCACAGCTGAACGGCATCAAATCTGTGTGAACAATAGAATGAGATTTTAAATGACGTTTTACCCTAAAACTCTTACCACACTGCTCACAAACAAAAGGTTTCGTGCCAGAGTGTCTACTGAGATGAGACTGCAGGTTCCCTCGTGCTCGGAAAGCTAGTGGACAGTACTCGCATTTGTACGGTTTTGTTTCTTCGTGAGTCATTAGATGGGTACCCAGTGTGCCTTTCGTAAAGAACATTTTTCCACATATATGGCACGAGAAGTCCCTGCTTCGTTCCGTGTGGACTAATTTATGCTGTTGTAAGTTGCTTTTTGATTTAAATTCTTTATCACAGAACTCACATTTTAAAGTTATGTCTTTGCTTTCTCGTTTAGGTCGTTTGAGTTCTGTACTATAGTTAGTTTTATGTTCTTTTAGCTGCTCTGGTGTCTCAAACACAGTGCCGCAGTTCCGACACTTTGTGAGGTAAACACAGCTGTGTTCATCATTGCGATGGCGTTTTAAATGGGACGAACGATTGAACACACTATTGCAGAACTCACAGCAGTAGCGTAGTTCTTTTATGTGTGTTCGAGTGTGTGTTACAAATGGTTTGTAAGTTTGGAATTTCTTGTTACAGTCTAGACATTTGAATATGCAACATCTGTTGTGATTTTGTAGGGAATGGAGTTGTAGAGCTGTAATGTTCTTACACTGTGCATCGCACCTACCACACCGGCATATCACACTATCCCAAGTAGTATCAGAATAGGTTTTTTTGTGTTTTTTGTGTTTCCCTCTTGTTCTGACTGTCTCTCCCAAAGGTATGTCGCTGTCCGATGAGTTGAAATCGACGTAATCCAAATCTAAGTCCTGGTAATCATCACTCCGCGTTTCCAACTTCACTTCATAGTGCACCTTCAATAAGTCAGCTTCATTTTCCACTGTCTCTTCTTTAACTTCAGTTTTCAGCTCCCAGTTCGGCTTCCCAGCGTTGGGATTTACGACTTTCGAGTCGTTTTCGTTTTTCGATAATATTTCTGATAACTTCTCTTGCGCGTCACGTACATTGTGAAGAAATGACCACGTACGTTCTAAAGAATCGAAGCAGGAGAAGCATATTGTATTTGGGAGGATGTTTGAAGTGATATCAATATTTATAAATAATAACTTCGTCGCGATCTTGGAACTTATTGCGACGTCTTCCTCGGGCGATATAAGCTGTATTTTCGGCGTTTTGTCCGCACACAGACGGCAGTACGTGTCCTCTTCCGCCGACATGGTCTTTAAATCCCAAATAGTGTGAATTTACATTAAATTTGAGTATTTTAGACGGATTTTGTTTCGATAAACAAAAGATATAGCCATCAAACGAGTTTGACGTATGTCTATGACGTGTGGACGCGATGGTGTTGCCATTATCAACGTTGTTGACTGCATATTTCTTTAATATATTTTGAATATCATAAAATTACGGACTTTCGTTTACGAGTGTAACATGTTAAATATTTAAGTCTAAATTTGAAAGATTGTACAATTAATGTAATCTTGGTTGGTTTCTACATTGAAATGTAAGTAAAGTAGTGTACACTCATAAGGGCCCGTTCACTTTTGTCGTTTAGTGACATATCATAATGTTCATATTGTAATGTCTATTGATCTGTCGATTTGACCTAATGTGAAAAATACTTCTCGGGTTTATACTAAACTAACAATTATGTAGAAAAATCATAATATAAATATGATTTGATAAAAGATTTATTAGCAACGCCTTTGTAGTCCATTTCGGATACTTTTATTGTATTTGGGGTTGACTCAGTGTTCCCAAGCCGTACCTAGGCAATTATCGTACGACAGCCGTAAAATTATCGTATTTTGGATCATTTGGATCAAAATTATCGTACAACAACGTACTATACCGGTATATCCAATTTGACGAGCAAAAAAAAACGTCATCTCAAAATATTTCACGACCAAATAAACGTTTTCTCTAAATATTTGACGACCAAAAAAGAACGTCATTTCTGAATAAGTATTTCATAAGAGTTTTCACGGTTTTGAGACGCAAATGATAACCAAAACAATCCTAATATCAATATTTTACGCCCAAAACAAAAAAAAATAATGTTTCTGCGTAATGAAAATTATCTTACAATCGAAGTACGATAATAGTGTACTATCATACGTTACTACGAAATTATCGTACATGTACAATAATTACCGTACGATTCCGAACACTGGGTTGACTAAAGATACGATGTGTGGCAGTTGTCATTTACTATCAGGCACTCGACAATATAAAAACTCGAAATTACACTTATTAAAAAAAGTACAGAAAAGTAATTAATAAATATGGAGTAAAATTAATAAAAATATAAAATATCGTCAATTGACACACGCAGTTCACACACAGAGAGAATTAACCTGTGTTTAGCAGTGAATCTTAAAATGGCGATAGACAGATGGATAAATGTTTAAACCGTAATGCCTTATGATTAAATTGGAACGCCTAATGTATATGTAGTTTTACTTCTAAGCATATCAGAGCAACTGTGGCAGTTAATTCGTTTTTTATCGGCTTATTTTTTTTACAAATAATAATTATGATTGCTGGCATTATTATCATTCAGCCGTGGTAGGTGAAAATAGAAGAGAAAATTAATTTATAAGTTATTATTTCTTAACTTATACTTTAAATTAATATTTATTAGTGTACCAACTATATTTTACTTTTTATTAGGTTGAAGTAGCAAACGAGCATGCAGCACCTGATGATACGTGGTTACTGCCGTACGGACGTCTGTAAGCAACTTCATATAGAACGGGGGTTGTATCTGACGTCAATCGCAGATGCGTTGCTACTCCCGAGGACTGAGATGATCACCTCATATATAAGTAAGCCGACAACCAAACCCTTCCACATGCAGCCAGCTACATCCCTGACAAGGATGCTTCGGCTCTAAAGAGATGCCCCAGACATGTCCTAGACTACCCTGATGATAAGATCACGTCA
>MOOZ01000701.1:10074-20617 GCA_002930495.1 Cecropterus lyciades | reverse complement strand
CGTCAACCACCACACCTCTCCTCTCCTCACCCCCTTCGCCTCATCTCATCCCTCTCGTCACCGCACCTCTCCACATAAGAGCATCTCACCACCGCTACGTTACAATATAATATTTTTCTTAGTTTATTAATATAATATCTTTTCAAGGTAGGGCATTGCCCCAAAATGCCCCTAAGCCCCTAGCTACGGCCGTGCTCTGTAGTCAATTTGTATTGATTGTGTTCAAATTATTGAAGGTCGTAAAACTCTTTGTTGTTCGACTCCGGAAGCCCCACCACCACACCTAATTCTGCCTCATAACAGTAGTGTAGCGCTGCTGTGTTCTGGTTCGAAGGATATGCTAAGGGAAACATATTTTTCCGAGGCGTTCTATCTTAGTCCTTTGGGGTCGTCTCGTCAACTGAGCTTTTTGCGCGAACGCCACGTAAACTAGAAAAGATACAGTTGAGTAATGTACTAACGAATTCAAAATCTATAAAGATGCTACAAATAGCATATCTCTATCTCTTACGGTTGACTTACAATAACCACTTAGCTTAGGCATTTAATGCAGATTAAAATTGTCCTTTACACTATATCAATCCGATGAATAGTTTTTGAGATATCATCGTTAGAAGTAATTAGCAGCGAAACATTTAAAGCTCGGCGAACCAGCCTTCTTTCCTTGAGATGCCTACAGCGAGTCCGTCCCCTCTGCCCCGCATCACACGACCGCCTGCTCATCTATACATATAAATAAAATTGAAGTGTCTGTTTGTAATACCAAAGTAACAGCTTATTAACGAATGCATATAGAAATATATACGATACTGATAACAAAACATCAATTACTAAAATTTTTGTCTGTCTGTTTGTTCTGGCTAATCTCCGAAATCACTGGACCTATTTAGTCGGGACTTCACTGGTAGGTAGTTGATGCTATAGGGCGTTACTGAGGCTGTTTCTATTTTAGAAAATGTAATTAGGGTTCCGCACAAAAAAATAAACCTTAGAAACCGCACGCGCTCTACGCGCACGCAGCCAGCGTCACTGCCGCTAATATCAGTTGCAATCAGTTGCTCTCTGAAGCAATGCTATAATGCTAAAATTGCATAAGGCCTAAAATTTCGGCTATATGTAACTATGTCAACTTACATTTTTTAAACGTGGATATAACCGCGGGGTTCAGCTAGTAATATTATAAATACGAAAGATTGTGGGGATGTATGTGTATTTGTTACTTTTTTACGCAAAAACTACTGATCTTATTTGGCTGAAATTTGGCACACATCTAGTTTATGACCTGGATTAACACATGTAATACTCATTACCATGTTAAAGGAAGGGCGGAGCCGCGGAAAAAAGCTAGTTAACCTACACAAATATTCAATTGATAAGTTACATATTATTACTTAAGAAGAATTGAACGAGAAGGATTTCACTTGACAAAGCCTTACAATTCGCTAAATATTCTATCATAGTCATTTCTTCCTTCAATTAATCGAATGCAAACGTCTATTTCTTATCAGCAAATTCAATCACTATTGACACGCGCAATTTAAACTAGAAAATACGACTTTTCAATCAATCGCTGATGGACAATTTAATGGTGAACTCATGGCCACTTTGACCATGACTTAAAACGTCAGAATGTACAGAATATTAATTTTTTTGTGCATTTTGGAAACCATGGCATTTGATAGTGATGAAGCGAAATACATAGATCTATTACCAGAAGCGGAGAAACAAGAATTCCTCAATCGAATTGCGAGGAGAATTCTAGAAGAGATACAAAGTAAGGATTCTCCAGAAGAATCCCATGCAGAAGTAACGGATGACCAGCTAGATGCCCATGAGACATATGTCCAAGAAATACTTAAAGAGGAGTCAGATAATCTCAGGAATGAAAAACGTGAAATCAGTCGGATGGCGAAAGATAAACTGGGAGCCAATGACGACACTTCAAGCGAAGACAGAAATTCAAAAGCTGCTAATTTTGCAGATGAAAAAACACACATCGATTTAACATTACGAGCTGGGAAGGTAAACACTGCAAGAAGATTAAACGAAAATCAAAATTTGAATGATAATCCGGGTAATAACAATGATACTCCGTATGGCGTTATACCAGTGAAAGTTATCTATGATAAGGATAAAGTTAATGAAGATGACTCGACGACACATAAATATCTGAATTCTACAAATGATGGTGAACAAAGTGCTAAAATAGTTAATCAACAGTTTAATAATTCAAAAAGTGATGTAAACAAATCAGATTCTAATGAATTTACACTTAATAGTGTTGAAGATATACCACGTCCAGATCAAAGTAAAAAAGAAAGTCCTGATGAGAGAGATGAAATATCAACTAAACTCCCTCCTGCTAAAAAAGATGAAACAGCGGATATAGGTAACATAGGTAAAGAAAATGTTCATAAGGATAACAATAATTATCAGATATCAGAAGAAAAGTCTACAATGAATACAAATAATGATCAGGAATCAAGTACCACAGTTGATCTGAAATATAAAAAAGGAAGTGATGACATCACTAAAACAGTACCAATAACAGTCACTAGTAGCGAAGATACAAAGAGTAATAAGTCTTTAAAAAACATTAAAAGTTCTACTCAAAATGATAGATACCAAAGTATTAGTCCGGAAGAAAGCAATATTAAAGTCTTAAATGATCTGTCTACTTTGGTACCTTTAAGTACAGAATTTAGCATTGTATCTGATTCGAATAATGTTAAAGTTTCTAATAAATATGATGTAACAACAACTATTAAAGGATTAACAATAAATCCAAATACAAAATATCACAATAAAGATAAGATAGCTGGTAATATGGGAAGTGAAAGATCAAAGAAACATTATCGTAAAAAGTTAAAAATCCATTCAGAGGATTACAGTATTGAAGAAGTTGAGACATTCGAAAGTAATGAGAGACAAAATAATCTCTTAGACAACGCAGTTGATGGATACTTTGTTTATGAAATAAGTAAGTGGCTTCGTTATTTTACTAATATTATAAAAAGTACGAAAGTTTGTGAGGATGTATGTGTGTCTGATACTCTTTGACGGGAAAATATATGTTATATGGCATATTCGTATCTTGTTTATGTAGTTTAAAGTTAACGAGCAGCCTCTCTTCTTTTTTATCATCAACATCTACTACGATCATCGACACTGATTCCAGGCGCGGTGAGTATTATCAAATAACTCCATTAGGGAGGCCATTGTCCAACAGTAGATCAGAAAAGACTGATGGTTGGTTGGTTGGTATTATAATCTTCCAAACAATAACAATTCTATTATGTTATATTCAATAATTTACAGCCGATGACAAACCAGCGTTCATACAAAAGGCAGTTACGAAGTTTCACGATAATCCTTACTATATTCCTATATACAATTTCGCACCAAACAATGCATATTACAATGCCCACAACTATTTAGGACCTAACGTTGACGAAGAATTTGAAATATTACCAGATGATAATAACGATGAACTTGACGAAAAATTGTATAGATCCAATGGCTTCTTAATAGATCTAAGATCTAGAGGTGATAAAAAAACGCGGTATAAATACCCAAAAGAGAAAATACGACCTGATCCCCGTGAATATAACTATAGATCTGATCCCGATTTAGAGGAAATAAAGTCTAATTATAATCCATACGTTGATACAGATTACTATTTTTTTACTAAAAAGGCTAGACGAGGAAGTCGAGGTTATGACGGTGAAGATAACAGATGGAGACAGTATATGGCTGGCCAGCAATCCTTGGATTCTAATATAGATTTACCTGATTTCACGATGGATAAGAACATAGAAAAACTGGTTTATGGTTCAAGAAGACGTGGTCGAAAAGAGCGAAGTAGGCATAAGAAAAAGAAGTTTAGTGCGCGGGAATTACCAAGCTCAAGTGAGGAAGATCATCCCTATTACAGCATACATAAGAGTAATATAAAGGATCACGTTCGCGCTGTCAGAAAATTACTTTACAAGCAAAAGAAGTTTGGTTTTATGCCACCTTCTCCATACGCTATCAAAACTGAACCTAGGTACAAAAGAATGATGGGAAACAATGAAGGCTCAGCTGTGGCTGATAACAAAGGTCTGTCTAAAGATCATTTAATGGGACAATCTAACACAAACACTAAAAATATCGCATGGGATTATTATTGGGGGCGTCTCAAGAATGTCAACAATACAAATGATTTTGATGATTTAGACGATGAGGTATCCAAAAAAGTACCCGGTACTCGCAGAGAAAGAGGATTAAAAACTGAAAATTCAAATGATTCTATTGATGCTCTTATTTATGTTTTAAAAGATATGATACGTAAAGATAACCGATATTTGTTATCGTATAACTGGTTGCAAACAACCGTTGAAGTAGTCGGTGCTATTAAAAAGTTGTTATATCTAACGTAAGTTAAAAATTAACTATTATTATTATAGTAGTAAACGAGCATACGTTATGGTGAGAAGCCGCTCATGGTCATTTAATGGACAATCAATACCAGAAAGTGTTTCCGGAGTCGAACCACAAAGAGCTCTACCAGAGCTCTTTGTGGTTCGACTCCGGAAGCACCACCACCGCACCTATTTCTGTCTAATAACAGCAGTATTATGCGCTGTTGTGTTCTGGTCTGAAGGGTGTGGTAAGGGAGACATACTTTTTCAAGGCCAATTCCATTTTAGTCCTCAGGGGTAGCAACGCATCTGTGGCTAACCATCAGTGAGACTTTGACCTTACCTAGGATTTATTGCAGATGTCCGTTGGCAGCAGTAGCCATTTACCATGCTCGTTTGCTACTTCCATAGTATAAAAAATACGATTCGACTCTTTAGCTTGTCACAGATGCGTTGCTACCTCTAAAAACAAACTGGAACGCCTCATGTATCTCTTACCACACTCTTCAACTCAGAACAAAGCAACCCTTACTGTTATAAGAAGACACAAATAAGTATGGCCGTTGTGCCTTCGGACTGAAATCGCAAAGGCTTCAAAGACCTTTAAATTTTACAATAATCCTCATGCGAACTTTCTTAGTCTCCCCATCTAGATTTTTCCAACTATACATAAATAACTGTCACTTTTTCAGAGAAAATGTACAAAATGGCAATCACATTCACCCATTAGATCTAGATCTTTTGAATTACGTACTAGATTTATACATTTTATCGAAAGATTCCCTGGAAAATAATTTACGATTGAAAGCAAAATCTCAATACTCAAAAGTACAAAGTGATATAGATGTAACGAAGACAATAAAATGTCTGTTAGCAAGAATGAGAACTTTACCAAAAACCAAAAGAAGAAAACCGGGTGAAAAAATTAAGAATCCCATCAATTTGTGGAGCGCATGGAATCATTTTTATAACCGGGTTCTCGATGAAGATCATAACCCGGATGCTAATCTTTTGTCTGATTTCAAAGAGTTCTTAATAGATCTTCAGGATAATTTGCATGAGGTAAGTTAAAATAATACATTGATAATTAATTGATATTTTTGTTTATAAAATTGAAGAAAACTAGAATTTGTAGAAAACGAGCATGCAGTTGGTCTGATGGTGAGTAGTCACTGCCGCTCAGAACATCTGCAATTACTCGATACTAAATAATACTTCAAAATATCAAAGTATGACGTGAAGCTGTTGTATTTTGATGATGGTTGATCGTAAGACCTTTTTCACAGAACTTTTTATTTTGTCGCTTAACGGGACCCTATTACTAAGACTCCGCTGTCCGTGTGTCTGTCACCAGGCGTTCTCATACCGTAATAGCTTTTCAGTTGAATTTTTTTATAGATGACAAATACTGAAAACAGAACTAAATAAATATTTAAGGGCGGCTCCCGTACAGCAAACGTGATTTTTTTGCCGTTTTTTATACATAGTCACGGAACCCTCGGTGTGAGTTCGACTCGCACTTAGCCGGTTTTTTAAAGAGTAGTAAGAGCTCATTAACATCTTCAAATTTATCATCTTTCAAAAGGATGCCGATGTTCGATTTAAAGGTAACTTTTTCAAATTCCAGCTTCATAATGCACTAAAACGCATAGCATTTATAACAACGTATAAAAAACAAAACTGGTACCAAGATCTGAAGAGTATTTTCCTGAAAGCGGCTCCAAGAAGACGATTACAGCAAGTTCTTCTACATTTGGGTACTTCTAAATTGGTGGACAGCATAGAGAATAGTATGAAGAAGAGAGACTATGAGGGGTCTATTAAGAATAATAAAGAAGATACTAGAAAAATACAAGAATACTTCGTGTTTGTTATGGAAGTTCTAGAAGTAATTAATGGGAAAATTACTAACCAATTCACGAACGATTTTTTTAGAGAATGTCGAAGATAATAAAGTAGAATAGAAGAATAGAACTGTTTTTAAAAATAGTAAAGATATTAAATAATAAATTGTTTAATTTTCAGAACGTAGTAAACAAGCAATTCGCCAGGTTGTAGAATCGAATAGGTAGTAGTTTGACCGGGGAGGTACCGCCGCCACACTCTTGGCTCACTTGTTCTTCAGGCGACCATCTTAGTCCTCGGAAGTAGCAACGCACCTGGTCTATATGAATTTGATTACAAAAGTCTATGGACGGTAGTAAGCACTCACCATCAGGTGGATTGCATGCTCTTTTGCTACTTCGTCATCGTTGTCGTCAATTTCATAAAATAAAAAAGCATTTACATTATTTTAATCCTAAATAACATTAAAGACGGCCATAGATTAGTTGCTATCCCTCAGGACTAAGATGGAATAGCCTCGGATAAGTACGTCTCCCTTTAGTAAAATAAGACAAGTACGTCTTCCTAGCCAGAAAACAGTTTTGTTATAAGGCAAAAGAAGGGGTGAAAGTTTTACCTCCGGAGTGAAACATCAAGTGCTCTCCCAAAGTCAAACCATTAAGGGTTATCGAACCTACAGGTTTAGGCTTATTGATTTTTCATATATTTTAAGAGCCTTACTGACCTATGTGGTGCCGATCTTGAATAACACCACTCCCTCTCTTTCCATGGATGATGTAGGAGGGGACTGAGGGAACATCTCGAAGATGGCATGCCTAATTCTCTTCAGAACTCTTCAGAAGATATTATTCGGTTGTCAATTTCCAGTAAAAATCACGGTCTCTAGCTAAGTATCTAAGTACTTAGGTACAGTACTTGGCCAGCGTGGAAGACTATTGGAAGTTTAAGCCGTTCCCAGTCTGGGTCACTCAATGGGATAGGAAAGGAAGATGGTAGAACGCGTATAGTTTGACCGGGGAGGTACCACATATATACCTATTTCTAGCGTAAAGCCTGCGTTTCGGTGGAAGGGTGTGGTGGTGGTGTGGGCCAGCTTTCATATATCAGGCGATTATCTTAATCCTCGGGAGTGGCAACGCATCTGTGATTGACTTGAGATAGAACTCCTGTTCTCTACAAAGTTGCTTATAGTCTATGGGCGGTCGTGGCCACTTACCATCAGGTGGACCGCTCGTTTGCTATTTCAGGCTTATAAAAAAAGGATTGATCAATGGTTAGAAACTTTGTGAAAACGGACATTAAATAAAAAGATATTCACGAAAACGTTTTATTCAAAACAATGTATGCAACCAAGAATACGTTTTTCGGTTCGGAACATATAATGACGAGAGACAGTGCAGATACGGACTCACAGGTGCGCTTGGGTCGCAGCAATCTCTATTTAACAAGAGGCGGAAGGCCAGGACTCCTGCAATAGCTGGGTCCGCAATAGTCTCTCCCTCTAGCGAAGGAGAAAGGTCAAGGAAGCCGGCAACGGGAATCAAACCCTTCCAGCCCATAGTCTTCTTGTCCCGGTTGAGCTTTAGTTTCTTCTCCTAAACCCAGTGAAGCTGTAAAGGACCAACAGCAACTATGCAATTCGAAAAAAAAGCAGAAACGGTCTTTTGACCCTTTATGCCCTCTTCCCAGAGAATTTCGTCATCTTTATTCAACTTATTTTAATACAGAATATAAACCCAAAACATTTTTCGCTCGCAAAGACCTAGCGAAACATATAAAAGTGGGCGTTAGCTCCGACGCCCGACTGGAGTTTACTCCTTAAGTACGATCGTCTAGACAGGCGCAATAAAATTAAATTTAAGTAAGTTTCAATTGTTGTAAACAGCGCCATCTATGCGACGGATGATAAAACTTGAAGTAATATTCAATTGTTGTAAGCAGCGCCATCTATGCGACAGTTGAAAAAGGGAAAAGTGCGCACAATATAAAAACGTAACGAGGTCATTAGATTTTACTCCTGATATTTTTCTCACACCGGGCGCCTTATATGAAAATCTATTCTTAAGGAGTAAACTCCAAAAATTCCACTATTTTGTACAACCTTTATCGTCTCAATTTATATATTTTTAAGTATGAAGTAAGTACTATAAGAGTCTATTTTCTAAAAATACTTTGGAATTGTTTTAAAGACTACAAACTTATAAGTCAGAAAAATTGCAATATCGACTTAATCTGTTGGCAATATCACTATATCAATGAATATTTCCAAAAATATCTAATAAGGTTTTCTTGTACAAGGGCAATATGCTTGCTAGAATAACCTAGCAATACTATAGGTTATGGAAAAAATATTAGAATTATTTACTTACAATTGACTGAACTGTTTTAGGTATGAATATAGCTTAACAACCATTTACTGTTTACCAATTTTATTAACACTAATAAATAATAATACACATAAGTATCACATCGAAAACATATCATAATAATTATATAAAGAAAAAGGTGCTAGAAACTGGCCTATTTATTTCAAATGAACATTGTCTAAATGTGAAGGTGCAAGCTGCCATCCAAACTTACTTATAACTTCAAATGAACCAGTGCTCTTAGTATATTTTTTTCCTTAGTACGTTTCCTCAAAAAAATCATTGTTCAAGTTTTCGGCCATCACTGCAGTCTATATATAGAGCACAAGAAACCCTAATGGTACATCATAATTAAGACTGCTTTATCAAAAGACTAGGAGTCCTTACTCAACTGAATATTCTATTAAATAGAGCACAATCAAATGTTACGTGTTCAATGTGGAGTGAAAACAGAATAATGCAGTATTATTATTAGTCAGAAATAGCTGCCGTTAGGGTCATTGCAGTGGAACTACAAATCATTTTATCAACTGATCAAAAGGACTAAGTGCATTTCGTTTAAAAACAAAAAATATTCCAAGTGAAATAATAGTCTTAAAATAATTAAGAATAAATAAATGCTACGTAAGTACTTATGAAGTTTTTAAGTTACTTAAACTTTATAACAACCTTTAGTCATAAATATACAATAAGTACTTACATTATACAATAAAATTGTATATGATAAAGTTTTCATAAAATACGTTAAATATCTTTGGACGAAAATACAGTTATTAAGAAGTAGGAATAATAATGTGAAATATTGTAACACGCAATGTTGTTATTTATACTAAAAACCAGTGATAAATCCAAGGGCAATATGAATAAAAGCCATATTGCAATTCTACAACTACACATATTGCATAATCAACTGGTATTAAAATATTGCTGTTCAATATATTGTCACTGTATACAATATGCAAATACAATATGAAAATCGGAATAATCATAGCTAACAATAACATTTCTAAGGTCTATTTTAATATTTATTTGATTCATATTGCATCTGCAATATCATTACACAATCGGTTTGACATTTGGTCGTGTATGACAATGAAAATTCAACCACAATATGAACAATATACATACAAACTCTTCCCTATAACTACGTTTACCTAAATCTAAGTAGCTAAGTCTAAAAGTAGTTCAATTCCTAGTAAACTTTTCAGACTTAAGACTTTTTTATTTTGGTAACAATACACAACATTACGTTATATAAATGACAACCAGTGTTTATCAAACCCAACATGACTCTATATATTTATGAAGCATAGTTTATAAGCCTCTATTTCTACGGCAAATACAGCTCTGCAGAGGGAAATTCTCTGAAGTGTAGGAGACTTGCAGGTATCTGTAGCCTTTTGTGTTGTTATAGCATGATCACTGATTCCTTACCCTTGGGACATTGTGCTCACATTGTGCTCTGTGTCGTACTTACCGGGTCTAAGGTTACGTTAGTTTCATACCACTGTACAACCTGCTTTTGTAACAACTTAGCCTCGATAACTTTTATTGCTTTTCCCACCACTTAAAACTTTTGTTACCTTGATGGTCAAGACGTGTGATCTTGGTCTAGTTGCTTCGTCCTTAACTAAGCCTCTTTTTGTAAGTTTAGTTTTGATTACAATATTTATGTTTTGATAACTTTTATTGTATGTATATGTATTATTTTTAACTTTTATTGCCTCGAAGGTAAAAATTGGGTGATCTTACTATAGATACTCAACTATAAGATTTTAGGCTAATATTATCGCGGAATTGATACATTTTATTATGTTACGGGTAATCACGATATGCGGTTTTGAATTTCTTTTTGCCGAAATTTCGAACCAGTTACATGGATCGTGGTCACGGCGAAACTGCGGTGGCGGGGAGAAACCGTTGACAAGC
>MOOZ01000699.1:254568-265192 GCA_002930495.1 Cecropterus lyciades | reverse complement strand
TAAAAAAGATGCGATAATAAATAACAATTAAGAGCTAATGGGTTTGCAAGCGACCATTACGCGCGAGTCGCTGTCAAAGGAATGACGACTCGCACGCCATGACACTTACAACTCCATTCGGGTGTGCCCGCTCTTAAATATATATGTGTAGGAGTATGTGTAATCTTAAATAGACATTATTTAAATCATTGAAACAAATTCTCTGAAGTTATTGCCGGATCTTTTCAGTGAAATTTGTGTTCCGATCCGAGGATAGTGAAAAATTGTAACTGACTATTTGTGCGTGACCCCTTAGGCCTATACAAAATAATGACATTTCATTTAGAGTAAGGTAAGATAATAACCACCACAGCAACCACAGAGGAAGAGGGGTTTCGCCTACTACGGGTGTAAATGAACTTTAAAGCTGCCCCAATCTATTTCATCATCGCCAACCCGTTCTTGTCCCACTGCTGGGCACGAGATAGTTTTAGACCCTAGTACTCCACGCTGGCGCATTGGTAGATTTCACACCCTTTTTTCTTAGGTGTGTGGGTTTCCTTACGATGTTTTCTTTCACCGGTAAAGAAGTGATAATTAATGTCTAATACGCATATCACCCTACAAAACCCGCTGAGCGTGCCTGGGCGAGAGTGTAGTTGCGTTGGATTATGAGTAGTGCCAGCTATATATACGTTTCGTTCTCAAGTATAAGTCAGGTGAGGGATGGGCAGCTGCTCCCTTCTTTAGAGATTTAAACATCTTGCACTTTCGATCCCTTCCGTTTAGGGCAACAAAAGGGGGCAACTGCATCCCGCATTTTAGATTTAATTGGGTCAGTCTTCTAAAGAAACGTGAAATTTTAGGGGAAAAGCAATTTATGTGAGATTTTAACTCACAAAAACCCCCTCGGTGGCCTCAATGCGCTCTCATAGATCCTAAATAGAATACACCGGTACTTCCTTTCTGTGATACCCTGCCAACTCTTCCCAAGGGAAGTTGCTCCCATATTTCAACTTATCTCACCTTATGGCACAAGTTGTCGTCACAAATACCGAAGGATCGGAGCTCCAATTGAATCCCTCTAGTAAATATTGTTGACTAAAGTGGGTCCGTACATTCCACGATTAGCCAGAGATTGAGTGGCACTATCTAGATGTTTTGGTATTCAAAAGGAAGTTGTTAGTTTAAGATATCACGAAGAGGGCGCCACAGTGTATCATGTGGGTATTTACAAATTTATACAAATTTATCAAATACGTTCATATAATGTATAGAAGATGAGCTTCGTATTAGCATCTTTATTGTAATTCTACTCCTATACATTCTTAGAACATTGAAATTAGCGTTGTAATTGATACTGATGGCTATAATAAGCCATTAGTACAACCTACTAATATTAATTGAACTAAAATGAGGTATTCTTTCATGCTCACAGTGGAAGTGGATTTTATCGGTAAGACAAATCTTATAATTTAACTATTGTTCACATAAAGAGTAATAAAATAAGTGTTATACAAAGGTTACTACTACTTAAAAAAAACTATGGGAAATTTATAATGTCTCATTTAATAAGTATCCCATGATTTAATCTACACTTATTTGATCTCTGTTATTCGTTACTAAATTAATTTGAATTGATCCGGGTCATTACCTATGTATGTACCAAACAAGGAAATTCGACGCATAGTACTTGCGTGAAAGAGTACCAAACACACATACATCCTTACAAACATTCGCATTTATAATACTTGTTAGATAAAATGTATAAAACTTATGCAACGTCTATCCCCAGCGATGCCCGGTACGACCGCGTCCAATACGAATGCATCCGTTGTCTGTCGGCGATACTCAACAACACTGTCGGTATTCGAGCTGTGTTCGAGTGTCGGGAAGCTCTTCCCGTGTTAGCTAGAAGTCTGGACGCGAGGAAACCACACTGTGCCCTTGAAGCCGCTAAGGTAATATACACTTATATATTATGAATTGAAAAAAACATACAGTGTACAATAGCTTTCATAATTTACTCAATAAAAAAACAAGCAAAATATGTTTCTTTACTCTCTACAAATATATTAACCAATATGACATATTATACAGTGCAATATGATAGTATATGTTATATATGTATTATACGTTTGTGCTACGCTTCGCCTCAAGTCTCATTTCCGTTAATTAAATCTGTATGCTTCCAACTAAGGTAGTATGTTGTTGCGCCCGCGCTCCCGTCTAGCTACATACATACTTAATACACATCACTATACAAACACACAGTTATAACTATACAAACGGTATCTGAGAGAATATTACGTTTATACAGTGCAATGTTGTACTAAGTCGGACTGCAACCTCGAATTTGTTTAGCCAAAACCGCTTTGTGCCCTGGAAGCCACTAAATTCTTGTACTAAATTATTGTACAGTGAAATATGCGGCATTTATACAGTGCAATATTGTACTGAGTCGGACTATGGCCCGAATTTACTTAAATAATATCCACTTATACGGCTCAATATGACTCTTGCACAGTGCAATATGGTACGTGTGGTGGTATTTCACTACTCCGTCAAATCTGTGCCCCTAGTGAAAACTGGTGTAACTGATTATAGCCATTGGCAAAATCAGGCTATAACTGGCTGTCAGCCTAATTTTTGCCACTGGCAAAACTGTCGGTATGACCGCGTCCGATACGAATGCATCCACACAACACTGTCGGTATTTGAACCGTGTTTGAGTTAGCTCTTCCCGTGCTCGCCAGGAGTCTGGACGCGAGGAAACCGCACTGTGCCCTTGAAGCGGCTAAGGTAATTTATATTTAAACAGAGAGCATGACAACTATGTCATTTATACAATGCAATATCGTACTAAGTCGCATTACTCCATCGAATTTTTCTAAGATAATATCTACTTATACGGTTCAGAGTCGTATTACTTCGTCGAATTTGCTTAGATAATATTCACATATTCTCTTGACATACATAATTATTGATTATTATTTTAAATTATTATTATTTTATTGTTATTTAATTGTTTATGACTGATTAATATTCAATTGACGACAACATTATTGACAAATTGATTATTGTATAAATTAATTGATTTTATTAAATTACTATGTAAGTTAATGTATTTATGTGAGCTTATGTATTCTGCTTGTTAACTTAATAACTTGTTATTAATTAACTGAATTTGAAATGTTAATGATTAATACTACTCTAACGCATTGGACTGAATGATCTGTAATGTTATAAGTAAGTTTGAATGAATGAATAAATGAATATATTCAGTGCAATGTGATATTGATCTGTACTACGCGCTCAGAGCGACCGTAAGATGCTTGTATAGTATAGAAGATACTGAACAATACTGTAGGCATTCACGCTGTTTTCCAGTGTTGGAGTGCGCTACCCGTACTCGCTATAAGTTTGGACGCGAAGCCATTATGCAGTGTAATAACAATTATACAGTGTAATGTGAGATGACATATCATTTATACGGTGCAATATGAGAATGAGTCTCAGACAAACTCATTGTCTGATCGTCTGAGAAGGTGATTCTGTCAGTTACTGCTTGACAGCGATCGTGCCATAAAATATACTAAAAAGCAGACATAACAAGAATTCAAGTCATTAAGAAAATCTTTTCTCATTACAGGTGCTAGCAGCAATATGCCTAATCCCGAACGGCCACGAGAAGGTCCTGGAGGCCATCACGATGGCCGGCGAGTCCGCGCGGAGGCCTCGCTTGCTGCCCATCATCGAGGGACTCGAACCTAAGGCTCCGGAGAGTCTCAGGGTATGTAGCTTTATTTATAAGTGTCATGACATGATATGGGACTTCTTACCCACCTATCCTTTGATATACTATGACCGTGTCAGCGGTATAGGGGGAGGGATAAGAACTATTCGTGTCTAGAGGGTCTTTTTTATCTGATTGAAATAGCAAACGAACATGCAGTCCATCTGATGGACCCATGGACAACTGAAAGCAACTTCATATAGGTCAGAGGTTCTATCTGAAGTCGATCACAGTTGCTACTCTCGAAGACTGAGATGGTTGCCTCATATATAAGTGAGCCGGCAACCACACCTTTCCACCTCACGCAGTAACTGCTTCACACTAGAAACAGGCGTGGCGGTGGTACCTCCCCGGCCGAACTACACTGGTTCTACCACTTGGATAAGTCTTGCACTAAAGTTTTATTGAAATCTCCGATAGAGCGCGGAACCCATCTGACCCTTCTACGGAACCCTAGGGTTCTGTGGACCACAATTTAGGAAACGCTGTTCTACTCTAATGTGTATCATCAAATTTTATGCTATCACTGCATCTTATCTTTTTCAGAACGGTTGCATGCAACTGATGAACGCTATAATAACAGAACCAGAAGAGTTGGAGTTTAGGATGCATTTGAGAAGCGAGTTTATGAGGACGGGACTATATGACTTGATAGGTAAGATTCAAAATGTTATTTTGTTTTATATATAAACTAGCTGAGCCCCGCGGTTTTACCTGCGTTTAAAAAATGTAACTTTACATAGTAATATATACGTGCGCGTAGAGCGCGCGCGATTTCTTAGGTTTTCATTTTTTATGCGGAACCCTAATTAAATTTTCTAAAAAAAAAGTAGTAGCCTAAGTTACGCCTTATGACATCAGCTATCCAACAGTGAAAGTCCCGTCAAAATTGAGTCAGTGGTTTCAGAGATTACCCAAAACAAACAGACAGACAGACAAAAATTTTAGTGATTGATTTTTTGTTATCAGTATCGTATATACTTTCGTATGCATTTGCTAAAAAGCTGTTATTTTTATATTACAAACAGACACTTCAATTTTATTTATATGTATAGATTTAAGTAGCAAAAGGGCATGTAGTCCATATGATAGTAAGTGGTCACTGTTGCCAATTCGTAAGAAAATTCATACAGAACAGGGGTTCTGTTTGGAGCCGATCACAGATGCGTTACTACTCCCGAGGGCTGAGATGGGCGCCTAATATGTAAGTGAGCCGGCAACCACCCTTCCGCCAAAACGCAAGAACTGTTGCAACGGAATGAGGATTATGTTTTTGTAGTATATGTCTATTTTGCGAACGATTGTGGCTCTTATTTACGCACTTGTATTTTACGTTTTTGGAAAACATTTGATGTATCCAAAACATGAAAGTATGAAAGAGTCCGGTTGTCGACTCACATTTATGAGGCGGACTTAGTATTTCGGGAGTAGCTTAAACAAACAAAAAAAAAGGTTGACAAACCAACTTAAAAATGTACTCAACAGTGCCTTTGCCAATGGGTATCATAAAAACTTGGGTGAACTACAACATAAAAAATGGCACTAAATTATTTGTTTTATTTATTAATATACATTCTTCACGGCCACGTTTTCAGTATTTGCGGGTTAAAAAAATGCGACTTATTTTCTTATTTGCGCGGCTAATAATTTCGCTGTTAACGCGTCAGCTTTCTTTGAATACTACTGGTCATTCGCGATTTCTGCATTTGTGGCATATGGCCGAAATAAACCCCGCGAATAAAGAGCTTTTTACTGTAATGAAGACAATACTATCTATCACAGACGAGCTGAGAGCGGGTGCGGAGGAGCGCGGGCGATCTATACAGATGAACGTGTTCGATACCCACGCCGCCGCCGACCAGGAGGAGTTCCTGGCTAAATTTGATGACGTCAGGTAAACAACTAAAAAAAATATTAAAGGACACCAAAAATATTTATCACCTTCCAATCATAGCTTTTCAAGATAAATTAATAGAAAATACCTTCCAATTATTACCTTGCAAGATAATAAATTAAATAAAATGATTGCGTTTTCTTCATTAGTTTCCAATGGTGTATTTTTTACTTAATAATTAGAAAAAAAGTAATACAAAACGAAAAAAGTACTACAATGACGGATTCTATTTTATTCCATATATCATTTCCTTGTTATATTACTCTTTTCCCAAAGAGCGAACGAGGAGGAAGGGTGAGGAGGGGAAGAAAGAAGGGTTTCTCCTCATTAATATTGTAATAAAACGACTCAATATTAACATTCACTCTATCATGTGAAACATCTTACTTTGAGATCTGAGTATCTGTTGAGCTCCAAGTACTAAATATATGTGCTCTTAGATAATTTACAAATAATCACACATTATTTTGATACAAACTCACAAAGACCATGTAAAAATTCCAGGGTGGATTTCAATGACTCCAACGAGTGCTTCGAGTTGGTGAAGAATCTGGTGATTGATACCCCAGCGGAGCCCTATCTGCTGTCCATCCTGCAGCATCTGCTCTTCATCAGGGACGATGAGTTGATAAGGTATGGAGGGTTTAGTAATAATTGTTAGTATTATCATAACAAATATCGTTATCGCGTTAAATCGTTCTGGGAATAAGCGCGAAATCGCTTCCCGCTGAAATGATTGGCTCGTGACGTCATTGAGTTAGTAATCATTGTATTAACGCGAAGTGTGTCTGCGGGTTATCAAATGCATGACGATACTTTTATGGATTAGAGTACGAAATTTGTCTACAAACGAACAAAAAAGATGAGAAAGATTTATTATTTTCTCGTCTATACATTAGATATTAAAAATAGACTTGGAAATATGTCATCAAAGAACAGAAGGGAAGATTAAATTCCTCAAACGTCCCCTTGCCTAAAGATTTATTGAGGTATTGACCCCTTGCCTAAAATACGTCTATAAATGAATATTTGAACTTCCAGGCCGGCATACTACAAGTTAATAGAAGAATGCGTCACACAAATTGTGCTGCACAAAAACGGATACGATCCTGATTTTCGAGCAACCCAGCGTTTCAATATCGACGTGCAACCTTTGATAGATGGACTTATAGGTAACAAACTATATTACATTTTTTTATAAAATATTCTAAGAGCAATATATATAGTTTTTTTAGTTCTTGGGGTTTAGGGGGTTGTTCAAGAACTTGTTCTTTGCTTTATTTATTTTAAAATATTCACGACTAGTTTGCCAGGAGGTAGAACCAGGGTAGTTCGACAGGGGAGGTACCACCGCCATTGCTACAGCACGTTATGCGTTGCAGTGGAAAAGTGTGGTTGCGGCTCACTTATATCTGTGATCGTGAAGTTGCTTACAGATGTCTATGGGCGGTGGTTACCACTTACCATCGGGTGGACTGCATGCTCGTTTGTTACGCCAGTCTGATCAAATTTATAAAGGATTTGTTCTAGTAATTTTGTCTGTTAGTTCGAGATAACGAGGGTCTTCCAAGTATTATGTAGGCACCAAAGGGTGGTTAGGGGGGGAGGTCTTTCATTCATTTGTTTTTGATTACATGGGGACTGGGGGTTTGGATAGTGGTGGTTAAAAATATGAACGTTGTGTTATTTTTTATTTTTTTACAATTATAATACGACCAATGATTTTTTTTTTGTTGAGAAAACAAAATAAAACATAAATGTACAAGAGCGGGGAATTAAATAACAAGGAATATATGGAATAATCACACAATTAAGCTGAATACCATTAGGGGTAAAAAGGTTTCTTAGTTTCGTATATAAATATTATTTCACATTATATTTTTCACGCATGTGTATCGAAATCGACCTACTTATGTGATGCTTTTAACACGCTGATTTTCGAAGTGAAACTTCTTTTCGCGCCTCATGCGCGATGGTAAATTTTTTACGGATGAACCGCGACACGAAAATGTGGGATGTTTTTGTCCAAAAAGAGAGAGAGAGCGAGAAAGGGCGAACGTAGCATTAAGCACATAGCCATGTAGCGAGAGTAGGGAGCAAGCGAGTGAGAAAGATCGCGAAAGAGATTGAGATAGAGCGAACGTCGCATCACGTACATAGCCATGGAGTGAGAGGTGGGAAAGAGCGAGTGAGAAAGATTGAGAGAGACTAAGATAGGAAGGACCAGAAATAATGAAAGAGACAGGGAGATCGAGAAAAAATACACGCTATTGGTTGATGTATTTCTTTAGTAGTTAAATATTAGGACTTTAGATGTATCTTCTGTTTTTTTCTTTTACTTTTCTTTGTTTTTAACTTTTATCTTTTGTCGCTTACAGAGAAGTCCCGCGCCGAGGAGGAGCGGCGCGTCGAGGAGCTCCGCTCGCAGCTCGAGGCGGCGATCGCGGCGAGGCAGGAGGCCGAGGCGCGCGCCGCCCGTCTCGAGGAAAAACTGCGCCTCGCGCCCGCCGCCGCCTCGCCGGGCAGCGTCGCCGCCATCGCCAAGGTGAGGGGGGTGACGTCATCGCCTAGTGTTTGTGTGTCGGGTAGCGTTGCTGCTGTCGCCGTGGTGAGCCATCGTAGGGGTTACAGGGAGAGGTGACATCACGAAGACGATGTATATAAGAGATTGATAAAGAGAAATATGAGCTACATATTTATGTACCTTGTTGTGGTATACGTTGTATATATATACGTTGTGTATACGACCATATGTGATCGCCCGCTGTCCGCCGAAATGGCCTACCGCGAAGGTGTGACGCCTAAGTACGCGGAGCGTCGCACAGGAGAGGGTGTCCGATGGGACAGCCGCCTGAGGGGCACGCAGCAACGTACGCGGTACCCGTGGTCCGCCTTGTAAGAACGGGTGAGGTGCGCCTCACAACGTGTACCAGCCGTGTGCGGCTGGTACACGTTGTGACGTCACGCAAAGGATATCAAAGGCATTGTCAAGGTGCCAACACACAATTGTGAATTGCTTAGTGGATACTAAATTAAATCATTTCGTTCCAGGTCATCGGAAGTCCCGGTGGTCCCCCACCACCGCCACCACCACCTATGCCTGGAGGTAAATGTTTTTAAATATATATTTTTATACAATTATAGAAGTAGCAAGCGAGTATGCTGTCCACCTGATAAGTGGCTACTGTCACTCATGGACATCTTTATTAAATCCGAATTAGGACTAGACCTTACCACCTTAGAAAAACCCTTTGTAATAGGAATTCGGAAGCACCACCATCTCACTTATTCCTGCCTTGTAGCGCACATTTTCTGGTCTGAAGGGTGTGGCAAGATATATATACCCGTCGCATATCAATTTAGTCCTCACGGGTAGCAACGAATGTGTCCAACTCCAGGTAAGACTGATCATATCGGGGGTTGACTACAGGATGTCTACGGACGACAGTGACCACTTACCATCAGGTGGGCTGCAATGCTCGATCGCTATCTTTATAAAACTATACTGGTATGTGCTGCGTTAAAACACTTTACACTATGCATCTACACTTTACACTTGTTTACATTTTACACTTGTTTTGTATTTGGATTCAATTTATTAATTATAAATAATTCAATTGTTGCATGCCTATATAATCATTGGCACTTTTAATATATCTTTTCTTTTTTTTTATATATTTTTTTTCCAATTTCTATAACGGCAACGATCGTGTTTTTATAAATATTTTTTTTTTTTTATAATTAATGGGCACTTTAATAATATAATATTTATACATAATAAGATCATGGTAACAAGTGTGTTACTCTTTTTTTTTAATCTTTTTTAGTGACCGACCGAAACTGGTTTTTCAGCTGACACCGATACCGAACTTTCGGCCCGATTCTCAGTTTCGGCCGAATCCGAAACTTACGTAAACATTACGGATGTAACCAATGTTATTTTTTTAACATTCGTGAATGCGAATGCTATTATCTGCTACCGACATTCGCGAATGCAAATAATCCGTTTTGTTTTTTAAGTCAATTGTCCATGGCTTGGCGACAGTCTCATTCGTGAGATGTGCGAGCCATTTGCATTACTGAAGTTTAATTATTAACTTCAAAAATAAGTTAAAAAAATATCGTGAAAAAAACTGTAAAAAAAATTTTGGTACGATTTACATGAAATTTTGCACGGATGTATCTTACTTAACTGATCAGTCTATAGGCTTCTTTTGATTTTGATATTTTTCGCTATTCAAAGATGGCGACTATTTTAGTGACGTCACTACTCTCTTTGGTTTCAAACGTTCATATTTCAATTTTAAATAAAAAGAGAACGCTAAAAAATAGCAAACTTTTGATGGCATATACGAGGTTAACATTTTATTTTCTATCCGGAATGCCAACATATATGATTCTATAAGTTGAAAAATAGAGTGATAAAAAATATAATTTACGGTAAAAATGCGTGGGGTGCTAGAGGATAATTAATAATTTTAGATTTTTTAGTTCAGCTAGTTACAAACGCATGACTTTCATTTTAAACTATTATTTATTTTGAAAATATTTGTATGTCAGTTAACTGACAAAGTGTACACGACTGTAATTTAAGTATAAGACCAATTGTATGTACTACACTACACTTTATAACAAATAAACATTTGAATTTGAATTTGAATTTATTTTCTACTGTTCAATTCAGCTAGATACACCACGTATTGGGTGTGGAACCCTAAAAGCATCTAACAGAAATACCACCCACAGATTATGATATGGTCGTGGTTAAATTAATTATATTAAAGTTACAGTATATTAAAGTTTCGGCCATTTTTGGCCGAAACGGAAACTAAGGCCGGAACTAGGATTTTTGGCCGAAACTGGCCGAAACCGAAACCGAAACTTTGGTCGGTCGCTAGTCTTTTTATATGTTACCAAATAAAGGACACCACATATATATATATATTTATTCTGTA
>MOOZ01000699.1:168765-185140 GCA_002930495.1 Cecropterus lyciades | reverse complement strand
TTCATTCTACACATTTTTGTATTTGTGTCTCTTACCTGTCGTTTTTTCCGTTGCATCAGGTTTGAAATCACAACGATTCTAAAGAAGTTTCACTTCAAAATTAAGAAATTTAGACAAAAAGTGTTTAATAAATCATAATTTATACAAATATAAAATCGCTAACCGAAGTATTTTGATGTAGGAGGCTTCATAAAATGTAACAAAGCAGTTCGACGACTTAAAGTTTTGTCTGGAAAAAAGTCTTAAGTAGCTACTCACGCGTGATGCACGATGTGCGCGCACGGCAGCGAGGCGAGCGGCTCCGCGCGCGCCGCGAGCGGCTCCCGGCAGCGCGCGCACGCGGGCGCCGCCCACGCCGCCGCCGCGCGCTTCTGCCGCGCCGCCGCGCTGTTGTCGCCCAGCGCCGTGTAGATCTCCGCGAGGCGGAGGCGCACGCGCCCGACTAGCATCTGGGGGAGGGGTGAATTATACATATACAAAAATATGAGGAGAGTGGGGGTATATAAAAATATCGGTATATAAAGACAGTCGGTACATAAATGTGAGAGCTATAATAAGCGCTATGTAGATAGACGAGGCGTACGCGACCGACTAGCATCTGGGGGGAGTGATGAATTGGACAGCGAAAATGTACCAACTGCAGAAAATTGTGTTTACAGCTAGATTTCTATTTACTCATGGTTAAACTATCATGCTGTAGGAGTTTTCGTCCGGTTGGAACACACGCTTCATCCACAGACAGAGGGTGACTAAACGGGCGCTAGTACTCGAAGAATTTACAAGTGTGGAATATATCGACCTCCGGTCTGAGCAGAGAGTGATGTGGCGATTTCCCGCAACTCATCAAGAGATGGCGCCACTGTATTCTGAATCACGCTATCCTAATTTTCTAGACATCCTGCATATATACAACTTCCAAACAAAGACATTCGGAGCACGGCCGCTCCCTAGGCACGATCACCTCGCCAAATCACCCATTGCCAAAAAACTAAAAAAAAATAACTACTTTTAATGTTTTTAAAATTAAAGCTTGCGTTGATCTCTGTTAGACGGAGGCGCACGGGACCAACTTGTATCTGAGGACAGTGGGGTGAATTAAATAAAAGACAATCATGGGAACTGCTGGCACTTCTCATACTAACGAATAAACGAGACAAGTAGACATAAACTTTAAAATAAAAGCTTGTAAAATAATAGAGATATTGATTACCTTCGAGCCAACAGACGTCGCAACCTCCAACAACCGTGTGTTGAACTCCAAGGGCCGACAGTTGCAGATCCTGCCCTGTAGCCGCAGTGCTTCCAGACATCTTGCAGCGCCGTCCATGGCTTCCATCTGGGCCAACCTGTCGCCTAAGGCCTGGCCTGCTCCCATTGCTAGCTCATAGTTCCTGCGAAAATTGAAGTTATCGTTGAAAGAAGTTGTTTGAAAAAAAATATACTGGGCAGGTTTTATTTAAAATTTGAGGCGTACACAGAACTCAAGAACTGCTTCTCGATAGAAATACTTACCGTCAGTTCTTGTGTTTCGGTGGAAGGATGTGGTTGACGCGTCACATATATATGAGGCGACAATCTTAGGAGCGAGAGTAGCAACGCATCGGTGATCGACTTCATATGAAGTTGCTACAGATGTCCATGGGCGGCAGTTACCGCTTACCATCAGGTGGACTGCATGCTCGTTTGATACTTCAATCCGATAATAAATACTAGTACAATCACCTCAAAGCCCTGTTGATATCGTTCTTCCGGCGGTAGACATCACCAGCTATCCTCATGGCCCGTGCGTAGCACCCTTGGTCTCCAGCCACGCCTGCTAAACGTAATGCTTCCTGGAAATAAATACAGTAATATGTATAAGTAAGTGATGTTTGTCGTTTTTTTCCAACTTAAGACTTTTTTATTTTATGTTTTATAGCGACGAGCTAAACTTAATATTTATGCTCGTTACTCTATTATTTGTATTATGATCTACCTCTTTGTTCAGAACTGAACAGAGGTTCTCTCTGGTGCCAATCACAGATGCGTTGCTTCGCCCGAAGATTGAGATGGTCGCCTTGAAAGTGAGCCGGCAACCACATCCTTCCACCAAACAAAACGAAAGAACTGCATTACGCTAAACTGGTACATCCCCGGTCGAATCATATTCTTCCTACCACTAGGATGAAGTAGGAGTGGAGGTGGTACCTGGCCAGTTGAACCATGTTCTAGCTACTATAGAACTGTGTTCTAGCGCATTGTGATGAAATAGATGTGGTAGTGTAATAGTGGTACCTCCCCCATTGAATCATACTCGTTTCGACCACTGTGATGACAGGTGTAGCGGTGAACCTTCCCTGTCAAACCATACACGTTCTCACCTTGCGAAAATATAGTTGTGGCAATGATACCTGAAATTGACCAACTAAATAACTATATTTTCAACTCACATTACAATAATCATGCGCGTCACCCAGCTCTCCCCTTGCTCGCAACGCGGCGGCCATTTGCAACAGCGCGGTGCGATGGTGCCGCGTGTTGAGGTCAGTCGAGCGCGGACCGCGGCCGAGGTCGCACGCGCGCGCCGCGCACGCGACCGCACGCTCCGTGTCGCGCAGGCGACGCCATAGCTCTGAGAGTCCTACGTATACCTGTGTAAGAACATGATCGATGACTAAGCTTAAGTTGTTTTACTCGCCTTTCGGTGGCATTTGTAAAATATGGACGAAAGAACATAAAGACAACAATCGATGGGTAATGTTTTAAGCCCATAACGTGCTCCATGTCGCGAAAACGACGCCAAAGTTCTGAAAGGCCTTCATACCATATAGAGTCGAGTGTGTAATGATCAAAGACTGATGCCACAATTCAAAATCATAATCATAACGTCAGCCTTTTTTATTCCACTGCTGGCCATAGGCCTCCCCCATGGTGTGCCACAAAACACAAAGGATTGACCTCCGTTATTTTCATCTAGCCAATACCACCAACCTTCTTAAAGTCATCGTTTCAACGAGCTGGAGAACAACCTACACTACGTCTGCCGATTCGTGGTCTCTATTCGAGAATTCCATTAACTCATCGCCTCTCGGTTCTGGGTCATATTTGATCAGCCCACTGCCACTTCAGCTTACTGATTCTTACAGCTTTGTCGGTTACTCTGGTTCTATGGATTCTCTTGTTCTCGGTATTATAATTCAAAATACCTGAAGCAAAAGCGTGTTGTCGCTCTGGGACTGCGCAACGGCGAGGGCCTTTTGAAAGCCGTCCATGGCCTTCGAGAAGGCCCCAAGCTCCAAACTGACGGACGCTACTGTCAGATGCACGCAACCAGCTGTTGATCCTCCACCGCAGTCGTTGTACAGGGCGTGACGAGCGTAGGAGAGAGCTCTGGAATTCGATACCATATTGTAAGGGGAAAGTTAACAAAAACTTTATGGTGGTAGAACTCTTTGTGCTTCGACTCCGGAGGAACCACCGTCACACCTATTTCTGCCTCATAACAGAAGTGTTATGCGCTGCTGTGTTCTGATCTGAAGGGTGTGGTAAGGAAGATATACTTTTCCGAGGCATACCATCTTAGACCTCAGGGGTAGCAACGCGTCTGTGGCTAACCTTAGGTGAGATTTTGATCTTACCTAGGGTTGATTACAGATGTCCATGGGCGGCAGTAGCCACTTACCATCAGGCGGGCTGCATGCACGTTTGCTACTTCCATACTATAAAAAAAGAAACAACAGGTCAGATAACGCTGAATTTTGGCACACAGATAGTTTATGGCCTTGGTTAACAGGATACTTTATGCCGTGGTAAACGTGACCGAAATAAAGGTGAAAGTTTGTGAGGATGTATGTATGTTTGTGACTCTTTCACGCAAATACTGGTCAGCTTTGGATTAAGTGTAGATTACATTATAGAGGCGTGTGTTACACTTTACCGTGATGAATGACCGGAGCGAGTGGAGTCGCGGGTAAAAGCTATTAATTAATAAATTGACTGAATTAAGTAGGTACCTGTCAAGTCCACCTAAAGTTTGATGAGCGCGAGCCAAATTCAAGTAAGCTTCAGCTCGCATTGGCGCAGAATCCAGTTCTTCTGATATGCCAAGTTGACGATTGGCGAATTCAAGTGATTCTCTGGAAAAAAACGAATTTTATGAGCAAGGTAAACTCTTCTAATATTTTAAATTTACTATTGGCCAATTAAGAATTCCCGAAGATTCCCGGAAAGAGATTTTCATGAGCAATTTCTTCAGTTCAAGTTTGGTGCTCTGCTACTTGATAAAAAAGGGTGCTACGTGTATTAACGTTTGCATGAAGTTAATGGAGGAAGTGAACGTAGTCTGCTAATGAACAGCGTATTTTCTAAGGTCTTTCTCACAGTTTAAGCAAGTGTTCCTCGAAGTGGATATTAGAAACCTATAAGGGAGCGGTGAAGAGCTCAAGGAAGATGGAAGGGGGTTGAAACAGCTCAGGCGACAAATAACACACACATGTTTTCACGCTTCTACACTCATAGGCCCACACTAGATTTTCTCCGGTGTCGTAGGTGCCATGGACACGCAATTGTATTTGCGTGTCCATGGCACCTACGACGAATACACAAACACCCAAACCCAGAACAGAAATCTAAACTTATCATTCAGATTTCTGTCTGTCCGGGGATCGAACCCGGGACCCACTGCGTGTCAGACCGATATAATGACCGCTCCGCCACGCGGGTCGTCGCCACAAATAGATGAAATATCAATGTCGGCGACATTGAATTGAAAATGGGAAGACGATACTCCAATCAGACGGTTGGCGAATTCAAGCAATTCTCTGGAAAGTGAAAATTTTTCAAGAAGTTCTTTTGCCAAAGTTCTTCAGCATGAGTTTAGTGCTGTTACCTTACAAATGTCGCCTATTAAAGATACAATCTTTAATAGAAATCTCAATATCTCATACTGAAGACCTTTCTTCGTGAAAAGCTGTCTCTTTCCATATCAAATGAAAAAATGATGGTCACGGGCCTATCAAAATTATTTTGTAAGATGATTCATAAAAACCTTTTATAGAAACCTTTTATAGAAACCTTTTATAGAAGAATTGCTTTTACTAAATGAAGCAGCAGAAAGATGATTTTTCATGAAATTCATCAACATGTCTGATGATGTTTGCAACGCCCAGCGGATATTTCTGATCCTGGGGTTACTGTGATGCAAATTGTCTCACTCACCATTCTTACGACCTTTCTAACAACCTCACCTATACTTCCCAAAGTCCATGTAAGCCTGATACAGATGGCCCAGTAGCGAGAACTTGTCGCTCCTGTGTCTCACTCCACGTAATGCGGAGAGCCATATCTTCACGGCCAACCGCTGCTCGTTCTGTCCATATAACCGGACACCACGCTCAATCTGGAAGCATATTTATAATATCATTAGTCCTCTAGACTTCAGATAGAAGTGTGTTCTGTATGAAGTTGCTTACAGATCTCTATGGACAGTAACCACTTACCATCAGATGAACTGCACGATCGTTTCCTGCTACAATCGTATATAAAAAAGCGATAATTATTCAGGAGTGGCAACGCGTCTATCATCAGGTTCATGTATAACCCCTGGTCCATGGAACTACAGATGTCCACGGGTGGCAGCGTTACCATCAGGTCGCCTGCGTGCTAGCAAGCTACTTCTTCCTCTTCTCTTCTATCTTTTTTATAATATAGAAGTAGCAATTTAGCCCACCTGATGGTAAGTGACCAATGCCGCCCATGGACATCTGTTAACAACCTCAGATAATATCAGAGACTTACCTGAGGTTAGTTACAGATGCGTTGCTTCCCCTGAGGACTAAATTGAAACGCCGGATAAGTAGATCTTCCTTACCTTCAGACCAGAACACAGCTATACAAACACTGTTGTTATTAGGCAGAAATAAGTGTGGTGGTGGTGTTTCTGGAGTTGAACCACAAAGAGTTCTACCACCTTTAAACATACCTTCCTCCTCGCCAAGTACTGATCCAGCCGCGACCGACACACGCGGAAGCACTCCAGCACGCCGGGCGGCGGCCGGTGCGCCGGGCCGAAACGGGAGCCCCATCGTAAGGCTCCGTTCCGACCTTCGGTCGGGAACTCCTCCGCGAACGGGAAGAGCTCTGAAAATTAAACTCTCAGGATTAGTTCTGTAGTTCCAGGAGCAGAATAGGGCTACGGTATCCCCTGCCTGTCGTAAGAGGCGACTAAAAGGGTTGCAGGTGGCAAGAGTAGGAGCTCGATTTTGTTGGAGGTCCACTCCAGGACTTCCAACAAAGTTAAAATCCCACATAACCCGGCGTTGCTCCGACGGCGTCGGGTACCTTTCGGAGGTTTTCCCTTCTTGACAAAAAATAAGTCATAGTCTACCGCGTTGGCCAAGTGCGTTGGTAGATTTCACACAACTTTGAGAACATTTTTTTTCAACGTCATACAAGGATAATTGATTTGTAATACGCACATCACAATCAGAGGTACGTGCTTGGAATTCGATGCTCGAACCGTTCAATTCAGAGGGTGAGTTTCAACCATAAAGCTATCACTGCTCTGAAAATAAATCTTGTAAGAGTACAATAACACGTAGAAATTGTTTCTTCTTGCACACATTTTAAACTTTTCTCACCTATCAAAACCATCCTTTGCACGACTAAAGACCTTACCGGGTGGATCATCGAGGTGGTGACGCGACGGATCAGGGGAGCTGAGGAGTCGCGTCGCAGAGAGCTGGTGCGCCGGCACCCCGCTGGAACAATCAGAAAGATCTTATCAGGTAAAGGAGCTTTGAATTTGTATAAATCAGTACCTATTTCTCCTGGTCACGGCATCAGGCGTGACCAAGGGCTGGACCAATTTCATTGATTCTATATATTTTTTATGTCCACCTTCGTGACCTTTCTCCAGCGCTACTCTACGTAGTAGTGCTGACGGACACTGGGAGACTCTAGGATCTTTAACGAAATGCAACCGGAGTCCTCTGAGCGTCGGCCCTGTAGGGCACTGCCCGGGAGAGCAGTTACGCTCTTTACGGGTACCAACTTACGACAGTATGCGGCCACACATACCTTCGTACTTCTCGGAGTCGCTGACCGGACGGATCGAAAACTTGATATTCTAACTCCATTGTAGTGAGTGGCCTTACAATTCTTAGTTAACTACCTTCATTAAAAAGATAAAAACAAAGAGCATTAACAATTTTTACCTGGTTCTCCTTTAAAATTTGCGTTTTTGTGTTGTGTTATTATGCAAAGCAGCTAATTGTATTACTTCAAGAGTATTTTACAGGATACAAAGTAGGTGTACTTCCAATCCCGTATACTGTATAAAAGAAAAGATAAGATATCTTACCCGAGGTAGTCGCGCGACTCGATCGAGTCCCATGACATGTTCCGCGGGTGTAGACGGCAGGGTCACCTGGCCGCTGGGTGCATTACGCCGTCCTGCTCGCACACTGCGGCCGCCTTACTGTAGAAAGAGATGGCGATAGTAAGTCAATGCACAATGCGTAACGTAAAAGATGAATACTGTAGTGACCGACCAAAATTTCGGTTTCGGCCAGTTTCGACAAAAAAGTCTAGTTTCAGCCTTAGTTTCGGTTTCGCCCATTTTTTCCTGAATTCATGAGTTTTCGTGAATAATTTTGCGTCGTTCTAACTGAATTTTGTTTTATTAAAAAGTTTATTTTCAAGAGTAAATCTTTACTTTAATATATTTATTGACTTTATACATCCATGATATAAAAATATATTTGTAATATAATTTCATAATTTTCTTTTTATTCAATTTAACATCTGTATGTAAATAAATACGGTAGATTGCAGTTTTTAATATTAATTTAAACTATGTTGTTTAATTCGGTACATTCGGTACATCCCTAATGTTTACAAAAGATTCAGTTTCGGTTTCGGCCGATAAACCAGTTTCGGTCGGTCACTAAAATATTGTAATACCCCGAACTTACCCGATAGGAATTTAATGATAATCGCGTAAGTCGAACTTTAAAAACGCTTTCTACACTCATAGCCCCACAATAGGATTTTCTCCTGTGTCGTGGGTGCCATGAACACCCAAAGACGAATACACAAACACCCAGACCCAGAACAGAAATCTAAACTCATCATTCAGATATCTGTTTGGCCGGGAATCGAACCCGGGACCTATTGCGTGTCAGACCGGTATGGTGACCGCTCCACCACGCGGGTCGTCAACTCGTAGTCGGAGTATAATTTCGCATAATACAAATAAATTAGAGAAGAGAATGATTGTTAAAATCTTTGATTATACAAATATAAAACGGCCGGCCGAAGATATTTTGATGTAGAAGGCTTCATAAAATCTAACAAACTAGTTTGACGAATCAAAAATTTCTTTCTACCGCAAAATTTCCTCAAGTAATTTATTTATTCCTTCTTTTGATCAAAAAATGCGCTTTTGGAGTTGCAGTCTATGTAATAAATTGATAACCACGTAAGTCCGTGTTCGCGTATGACGTGGCAGGAAAGTTTCGGGGTAGGGCAGTTATTAGTAAGTATTAGTAGTAAGTCGAGTTATTATAGTAATGTAATGACTTTCTCAAACGTACATCTCTTCTATTTCTGCTTAATAACAGCAGTGTTAAGCTGTTAAATCAACCAGAGATAAGATCAGAGTCTTACTTTAGGTTGGCGACAGATGCGTTGCTACCTGAGGACCAAGTTGGACCGCCTCGAATAAGTATGTCTCCCTCACCACACCCTTCAAACCAAAACACAGCAGTGCTGAACACTGCTATTATTAGGCAGAAATAGTAGTGGCGACGCCTCCGAAGTCAAACCACAAAGGTATTCCCTACAGGAACTTTGTCATCTTTGCAGGTATAAAATGTAGTATAATTATTGAACTAAACGTACCTGCCCGATTTCGGCAGCTTAAACACGGTTGCTTTCTGTGTTCATTACAAAACGATCAACTGTGTCCATTGTTCAAGATGATAAAATCTGTAACAATACAATAGACTGTAAATACATATCCTATCCTATATAGATAACTTCTTACCCGACTGCGGCAGAGGAAGGACAAACAACACTGCAGAAAAAATCTACCATATCAACGTTTGCTACCGCGTGCAGCACCTTATCTATAGGTACTAATATTATAAAGCTGAAGAGTTTGTTTGTTTGTTTGTTTGAACGCGCTAATCTCAGGAACTACTGGTCCGATTTGAAAAATTCTTTCGGTGTTAGATAGCCCATTTATCGAGGAAGGTTATAGGCTATATATCATCACGCTAAGACCAGCAAAAGCGGAGCACCAATGAAGAATGTTTCAAAATCGGTTTTTTTTTTTTCTAATGACAGCTGCATGCGCTGCGTAAACGGTTAAAGTTTCGTAAAAAATATGTATGGCAGAATGGATCCCCTTTAAAAGTTCTAAAAAAAAAGTCAGCGACAGCATATGTCTATCTTTTCAGGTAAATTCACTGCACCCTTTTATATGCTAACTCTTTAAAATTTCTTCCAAAATAATGCATTATTTGCGAAGTTGTTTTTATAAATATAATATTTATTCTTATCCAAATAAATACATAAATTAGTTTTCTTTGTAGTAACTAATACGCGAAATACATTAACCGAAATTTTATATCTCACTAGCTGCGCCCCGCGGTTTCACCTGCGTATTAGTTACTACAAAGAAAACTAATTTATGTATATATTGAAGACAAGAAATAAGAAAGTTGCGTGCAAAATTAAAACAAAATCAAGAAAATCTAACGAGTACTGTCAGTCTTATCAATTTGAATATAATATTCACCGAACAAAGTCTGTCGGGTCAACAACATCATTATTTTTATTTTAATATATTTCGTGATAGTAGTACCTGTTTTCTCTTTTCAGTTTAAACAATCTTTTACTTTACAATCGTTTAAACGTTCTTGTTTTTATGATAATTTATTTTATTACCCGAATGCGTTAGGAGTAGGATAATAAGGTTTTATTTGACTCGTTTGGAGGTGTTGTGGGAGATGTCATTTCAAGGTTCAGATATTATTTTTTTATTGCCGATTATAAGTTACAAATATAATATATATTTGTAACATAGCAAGCTGTTAGCATACACGCTGTTAGCATACACGGTTACATTGAGCCGCGACGGGAGACCGACTGTAACGACGCCATGCGCGGCCACGCTGGCCAAACGCTGACTTTGCAATCCACATAGTATCAATGTATCAATGCTCTAGCATACATCAGTGTCCTTACTAACCGTACTAGTGCTACTAGTTTATTGCGTTTCCTCAAAACGATTATTGTTTACATTTTCACATTGCACGTTTACATTTTCGTTTTCGGCCATACCTTGTAATGTACTCTGCAATAATGGGTCAAAACGTTTGAGGAAACGTAAAAAACCCAAACTATGGACACTGTTTACATGTATTTTATTGTGTACACTAGCTAACCGCTGACTCTAATTTTCATTCGATAGAATGAAAATTTTCTTTATTAGTTAATTAATTGTCAAGTATTTGTTGTCACTACAAGCCGACCAAACCAACTAGACGAAAGTCAAACGTGACGTCACTCGCAAGCTCGCCGAGTACTGATGATAAAAAAAAGTACCAATAATGATTTTTTGTCAAATGTTGATTTATATCAACGAAATGAAAATTTTAATAAATTTCTGCACTAATAATTTAAACGTATTTTTACTTATTTTGGCTATCCTTGTAACAAAAACTAATGAGTACAAAAAATAATCTTTGCTTATTTATATTATTACTAAATGTGAAATGCGTTATTTATTCATTTTTACTGCGGCATAATAGGTATGTACCATTTGCAAATTTTGAAATAGGCTATAAGGTAGCAACCTCCAACAGACTGTCAGACAACAAAAAATGAATGCTTTATTAACAATTAATATGAAAACATTGTTACCAGTAAAACAGAAGCACAATACGTAACAATATTAATTAATTGAAAATCTTCGTCAATATCTATTTCTTCGAGAATTTAGCTGCGAACGGTACTGAGACGAAAGCGAGGCATGAGACCGGGGAGAGAGACTGCATTCCGCCCGTTCGTCTAGTTAGCTTGGTTAGGTGGTACATAGAGTGAAAGAAACAACGAAAAATCGTTTATATCGTTCAACATAAAAGGAAAGGAAAATCAGTAATACCCTGAACTTACGCGATAGTGTGACGGATTCACGTAAGTCAGAGTATATAGTTTCATATACAAATACATATATTATGTACTAGCTGCGCCCCGCGGATTCACCCGCGTAAGTTTCGACGATGATATATAGCCTATAGCCTTCCTCGATAAATGGGCTATCTAACACCGAAAGAATTTTTCTAACCGGACCAGTAGTTCCTGAGATTAGCGCGTTCAAACAAACAAACAAACTCTTCAGCTTTATAATATTAGTATAAATATTATTTTCGTTTGGGACCGGAAGTTAGTCTAGAAATGTTTTTTAAATCAAAGCAAGCAAATCTCGAAGCAAAGTTATTTTGATATAGAGGATTTCGAAAGGTTATCTGGAAGAAATCGCTGATTAGCGGTAAGACCGCCTTTTGTATTGTTTAAAATTCTATTATCTATTGTTGTATTATTTTATATATTTTTGGGTACAATAAAGTATATTATTATTATTCTATATCTAACATAGTAGTTAGACGACTGTAAGATTCCTTCTGCAAAATTTCTTTAATACTATAAATTAATATTTTTTTATTCCTTGTTTTGTAAAAGAAATGCGCATTTTGTGGGAACGTATATTCCATAAAATTTGTAAATTTGCAGTCATGTAATTATGAGTTCGCGTAACTTCCGATTCGCATAACTTGGGTTAACGTAAATCGAGATATTACTGTAATAAGTACTAAAAGTATCACTAACTTATTTCTATATTACGTTGGCCAAAAGGTCTCCACGTAATTTATTGCTGCAGGTAACCGTGGACACCTGCAACGCTGCTGTTCTGTGGAACCTATCACTCGCGTAAGTGGTATATTATGCACATTACCTAATATTGATGAATGGTACATTTCGTTCCTATTTCCGAGTATACAAAACACGTAAAAAAAAAAAAAAGAAATAGAACGCTACAATAGAAATAAAATAATTATTAAATTAACTGATTATTTGTTAACTTTCATTGTTTTTAAGCCTGTCTCATAGTTTAAATAGTTGGAGAGTTTAATTAGTTAGAGAGAAGGGAGAGAGCGAATGCTATATGGTTCAGCAATTGACTTTAATTATTGCCTTTATTTTTAATTGTACTTACATCGATCTACTAGTCTAGTCTTTTCAAAACCACACGTAAAAATAGAACTGATTTAAGTTTAACATCTGTTTGTTCCGTGACATCTTTTTACAGTTATGTAAAAAAATAAAAATAGAAGCTCGTAGAAAATAAACTAATCACCATTTTTACTAAATTAATTGTCATTTTATAGCACGATATTGTTAATATAATAGGTAACAACGGATGTTATTATTATTTTATTCTATTATTTATTTTAATTGTGCGTATATTTTTTTTAATAAATAATAAAATTGTTATATATAAACAAATTATCTGTCTCCAGTAATCCAGCGATAAATAATCACTATAACTCACTTTAATAATATTCACACAAAAACAATTGACATGAAAAATGCAAAATGCTTCTCCTCTACAAAATCAAAATATTTTGAAAAAATGTTATTTCACGTCCGAAGACTCAGGGTCACTTTAGATTTGAATTTCATTATCCACTAACCACTTTCATAGATCAGCCTGAATGACCTAGGTCGCCTGTACATCTAGGTAAATGTCACAAAATTAGGTCATACCACCTTTGATTTGTAATAAATAATTTAAGCTATTTCTATACTCAATATTACATAACAATGCAGTAAGAATCCATATTTATACTCAAAACCCAAATAAAATACTTATAATCACGAAATAAAAATATCAACCTAACCTAAAATTCTTGGCTGAATAATATCGAATATCACGGCATAATAGATCATTAAAAAAACAATGTGTCAAAATAACCCTAAAAAAATCAATTTATTCTACGAAAATAGATTGAAATGTCAAAGTTAAAATAGGGATGCGAAAAATCGTTAAACACTTACCACATCGGAAATGTGTAGCATTTTTTCGAAGACACAAACGAATACACAGATATTATCGTTATTTGTATTGTTTTATCGTTTTACGATGCGAGAGAATCGTTTTTCTGTAATATTATTTGTTAATTTTATAACGCGGGTGTCCTTGCGAGCGGATCACACCCCGGTTGTGGGATGTTGTGCTCTGGAACAGTAAGATCTGTGGAGTCGTCGTAACGTTTTATTATCAAATGGTTATGTTAAGTGGCTGATGTATTACAGATAAAAAATTGTTACTCAGTGAAATGAGATAACCCGAATATTAATAGTTTTATTAAACAAACGAAAACTAGCTGACATTAACAATTAGAAATGTATGCGTTACATTAATTTTGCTTTTAAACTTTTATGGCTTTTCATCACAGCTAGGTGTTTAACTGCCGTCGTATTACACTTAACAAGTATTTTAATTAAATTTAATCACATAAATTTATGTAAGTATTATATTCGACGAAGTTAAATTAACTACACAAGGTTGATTATATTTATGTGATTCAGACTATTGTTACACATTCATAACCATAAGTGTTACTCAATACACACAACAAACACACACGTACACGCGCACACATAAAGAAGTTTTGATTTCCGACTATGATTGAATGAATTAATATAAATTGAATGCTTTGTGAGATCAAAAAATATAATAGGCTAAGTTTCAGAAATTATTGGCAGTATTTAGCCTTTCCGCAAATTTAGTTTGTGTTTTGATCTTGATGATTGAGTAGAAAATCACATTTAAAAATTTTAAAATATAATAGAAATACACTAAATTACATCCACGATTCATATTTAATTTCAAAATCGATGCTAAAATACACTAGAAAAACATACTTCAAAGATATATAAAGTGAAAAATATAATTAAAATAAATACAACCAACAATTATAAAATTTAATAAAAATAAAATGCACCAAGCGTCTCCACGCCACTCTCTGTTCGCTCAGCATCTCTCCATCCCTCTCGAGGTCTGTACCGCGCGCGCGCGGACCACTGCTCACCTGTTTTTCTACCATGATACTGTAGCTTTATAGCTGCAACCTATATACGTAGGCTAGACCATGTTGCACACATACATCAAGAAATAAATAGGTGAAGAAATGTTTAAGACATAAATACATTTTTTCTATAAATTACGGTTTATTAACAACTAGCTTTTCCCGCGGCTTCGCCCACTGCAATTGCAATAAAGTGTATCCTATGTATTAGTCCAAGTCATAAACTATGCGTGCCAAGTTTCATTGGAATCAGATCTGTAGTTCTTATATAGTTTCGCACTTTATAATATTAAAGTATGATACTCGTATGGATCGTTCTGAAGGTGGTAGAACTCTTTGTGGTTCGACTCCGAAAGCACCACCGCCACATCTATTTCTGCCTAATAACAGCAGTGTAGCGCTGTTGTGTTCTGGTCTGAAGGGTGTGGTAAGAGAGACATACTTTTCCGAGGCATTCCATTCGTCCTCAGGGATAGCAACGCATCTGTGGCTAACCTTACGTGAGACTTCTACTCACACAGAGTACACCGCAGTAGGCGTTGACACACTGTGGTTAGCAATATGCAAGCCACATGAATTTTGGGCATCAAAACCCACGAGGAGAGATACATTTTTGTTTTCGGTCATACCTTGCAGTGTGCTTTGCAATGAAGGGTGGAAACGTAATAAATTCAAGGTCAAACACAACACTGCAGAAATAAGTCTGGTTGTGGCACTTCAAGAGAGGAACCACAAAAGTTCTACCTTCGAAAATTATTCGTCTACTGCGATAGTCAATGACATAACTATAACGAACATTATCTTTTATAAAAGTCTACCTGCATCTAGTGGCCTTTTTTTAGATCTTTATTTTTATTTTCGATATTGAATTTGATTGAATTTGAAACCTTCAAATGGTACCCGATGCCGTGGGAGCGACGCTGGGTTATTTGAGACTTATCGCACTTAAACTCCCCCAGTGGCTGTCCTCGGCGCTACGAAGAGGACTCGGGATCTCCAACGGAACGCAACCGGTGTCCTCTGAGCGCGTCCATTAGGCTCCACCAAGGTGAGCGGCTGGGTACCGTCTGGACTTAACGACGGTATACGGCCACACATACCGCTTATCTTCACGCGGCCCTGGAAGCCCTCTATTAACACAGGAAGAGGATACCGCAGCGCTATTCTAATACCAGAACTACAGGGACATTTCTAGCAGCTTATAAGAACTATTGGATCCATCCAATGCTTATAAGAATTATTGGATCCGTCCAATAGTTCTTATAAGCATTGTATAAAGTAATAATATAAAAAGACATGTATGTAAATCAATAAAATAATTCTCATTTAGAAAACGCTACGACAATACAATACTATTATATTTATCTTACATTTTATTTTACGAGATCCAAATCGAACTTGTATAAAAAGTAAAATTAATAATCTTAGCCCTTGACGCGTGAATATAAATAAAAGAGCTCGTTACTTTTAAAGAGTACATTAAGAATCGATACACAACGTAAACGAGGGAGTGAATAAAAACGTCCGAACGCTTTCATCGCAACAAATTCAACGGAAAAATATGGCGCGCATCAATTTCAATCCAAACACTAATAAATTGGCATCTCTCAACGATGTTAGCCGCACACAGCTAGACAGTTTATTAATAGAGAACATATTTTGTAAATCTCGACTTGAGAATCACCCCTCGGCTGAATTCAGTGTCGTGTATGTCGCGGCGCGCGGCGCTCGAAAAAAAACAAAATAGGGCGCGAAAGGCGGCCATTTTTAAAATATCATCCGCCATTTTTGTGCTGTCAGTGAAAAAGGCGCGAAACGTGTGATTTTTTTTAATTAGTTGTCAATGTTAAAATATGAGTTATACTGCCATGTATGATCTTAATTACAAAGGTTTCGAGTTCCAAAAAGCCAATGATGAAAGATTAAATGAGGAGTGTTGTCTTAAGGATGTGAAGAAAGTTGAAGTGCAAGATAAGGACGATAAAGAGGACCATGTGCAACATGTTCTAGGACCTAGTAGACGGTGCTTGGCATGGGCCTGTAAGGCCTGTAAGCGGAAAACAGCGGCCGTGGACCGTCGGAAAGCGGCAACACTAAGGGAAAGAAGGAGACTAAGAAAAGTAAGAGAGGAATTTTTTCATTGAAATAACTGAATTTTTATTGACTAACTAACACACCCCCTGAGTTTCATGCCGGATCATCTCAGTTGAGGTTGTGTTGTGATCCGATGGTAGTGT
>MOOZ01000699.1:66340-84713 GCA_002930495.1 Cecropterus lyciades | reverse complement strand
AAGACTTTGTAAAATTGTTTGGCTTTTTAGTCACAACATAGAAATGAGGTGAGGAACAGTGCAGTAAAGTGTCTCAATATGGAAACAGCTTCGCTAAATTCTTTCTTGCTTCAAGAAGTCTGGATACCCGAAATAAAAATACATAGCAAATGTGTTATCACTTAAGTCATGTATATGTTAAGTCAATATGGGGAGGACAAATTGTCACAAAAAAGGACCATGTTGTCACTTATATGTGAGGTAGCCATCTTAGTCCTTGAGGACAAATTATCACAGCAAAGGATCATGTCACTTATATGTGAGGCAACCATCCCAGTCCTCTGGAGTAGAAATGCATTTATGATCAACTTTACACCTGTTTATGTCGTAAAGCAAGTATTGCGTTTCGGTGGAAGGGATGAATTGCCGGCTCTCTTATGAGGCGACCATCTTAGTCCTCGGGAGTAGAAACGCATCTGTAAGCGACTTCAGATAGAACCACTGTCATATATGATCTATTGCTTACATTATACTTATTGAAATATCCGTGGGCGGCAGTGGCCACTTACTATTAGATGGACTGCACACTCGTTTACTTGCCTTGCTACTCAGTTCCATGGGTCGTGGTTGGTGGTGATCAGAAAAAATTAAATCATTTCAGACTCTATTTCTTGCAGATCTTTTCCCCTGAACATAGGTTGAGAAAAAATAACAGACAAACCGAATATTTTTTCGACCTCCCTTTCAACGTGTCCTTGAAGGTAGTAAAATTGAGTATAGGGTCAGTAAAATAAATGAGTGACCGATTTTACCGACCTCCCTTCAAAGTGTTCTTGCAGGTGGTAAAGTTGAGCACAAGGTCAGAAAAAAATAACAGACTAACCAAATTTTTTACATTTTAAATGAACCTTTGGAGATGGAAATCGTGACGAAATATGTACATGAATCCTTGTTACTTAAGTTGATCAGTCAGCCAGGTTGAGTAGTTTGTAAATTAGACATAAACTTACATATCAGTAATAATACACTGTTTTTGTTTGATTTTGCATATTGCACTGTTGAAGTTTTGCGCTGTCTGAAAGATGAAAGCATTCAAATAATCATGTACAAGGGAAATTAGATTCCTCTTACACAATGTCTTTTTTTAATATACAAACAGGCACATGCTAGGAGTTATGTACTAAATTTTGCTAATAATACCCAAAAAACCGAATATCATATGGATTTTTTTGAATTCCAATTGATATTTCGGTGAGCATTTGAAAATATACGACCATAAACTTAATTATGTGAGAGAATTGATCATTGACTTTACCTATGGATTTCGGGAGGCTCTAGTAATGTTCAAAAGATAACAATAAAGGCGAAGAAATTTTTTTTTTCCTTAAAATCCTCTTCAATCTTTACTCACGCATTCCTTGGTATGAATCTTCTTATCTTTAGCAAAGAAAGACCTCGCCCCTGGCGATGTGATCATTCTCGTGAAGTATCTTACTGAGCAATAGCTCAGTTCAGAGCTGACATGTATATATGATACATGTAACATGTTTAAAACTTTCATAGCGCGACTCAAAGTACTTGTGGCGCTATCTCTCGATGAGTAACGGAAAGTCTCCACGTATACTTTTCGATTGTTCGATTCAGCACTACATAGCCCCGACGTCCATATGTTATAAGTCGATGTGTTTGATTTATAAATAGCTTAGCAGCTTAGGGCCAATATTTTTGTGATAGACAATAATTGTACAATGTTGCTATTATTATTATTATTTGTTATAAATATATCCTATATTACAATGTAATGCATTCTTGTAACATCTGATTTCAACAATGTTCATATCGCTTAAAGAATTATAATGGCGTAAGGGGAAGAAATCGTCAAACGTTTGTGTAGAACCAAAAATTTTCAATTTTTTCAATCTAACGTTGACTTGGTGTAATTAACAAATAATCCGCTAGATGGAAGTACTGTCAACGCAGTATTGAGTACAACTTAGTCCTTACCGGTAGTAACGCATCTGTGGCTAACTTCGGGTAAGACTCATCTTATCTGGGGTTGATTACAGATGGCTATGGGCGTCAGTGGCTGCTTATCATCAGGTGGACTGCATGCTCGTTTGCTACTTCCATATTATAGATAATATACTTACGTCGTTATATTTAAAAAGTTGGTTTATTCGAACATCAATTTTCAAAATTACCCCCATGTGAATGAAATAGGACATTTTCCAAAAATGAGGACATATTTGGAAAATGTTATTGTACTGTTATTTTGCCATGTAGTTTTCGTTATAAACTGATGTATCACTGTAAATAAAACCAATTTTTTTTATATAAAATAGTAAATAAGCATGCAGTTTATTTGATCTTTTTCTTTTTAAAGTTTAAAATCTGAAGATATTTTTATCTAGCAAATAACTTGATAAGACATTTTAACTCCGACAACTACACTAACCTATGTTAGTCTAGTCAATAGAACAGATTTTTTTATTATATATATGTATGTATACATATAAAATATTGCACAATCTTTATGTTTATTTTTTGTTACATCTTAATAATAGGTGTTGATAACTTGTTTCAATGAGGTGTATAATCCAATTCGGCTCGTGATCGTGATCCAAATGGATTCGTGCCCTTTTCTCACCATTTGTTTTTTTCTTGTCACGCGGGTGTCTTGTCCGCACGCGTGTTCAAACCAATGTCGCCTGCGTGGTTTGCATGTTTGTAGTTTAATAACAAAAAATTGAAAAACGATAGGATGCGAGAGGTACGCACGCAGGCACATACCCGCGTGACAGGAAAAAGGCTTTTACATAACTGGACAATTGATAAGAAATAATGTGATTTTGGATTGAAATATTTATTGAAATAAGTTATACTTAAATACTTTGAATGCTTATAGACCTAATATTATACTGATGAAAGTTTTGACAAAATCTGTTGAGCTATTTCTAAAATTAATACTCAGGAAAAAAATGTAACTGGAAATTTGTAAGTGCCTCCGGAGGCTTATACAAAATACATACATACATTTCATTAGCTTGTCGGTTCTTAGAAGCCCCGTTTATTATGATTTGAATAAGCAAATATTCTCGGAAAATGGTAGTGATTTATTATCATACCTTATTTTATAAATAAATCTTAAAACAATGAAATGGTGATAGAAATGGAATTTAATGAAATTTGTTAGCTAGAAACTCTTGTTTTTGAGTGATCTCAATGAAATTTAGCACAAAAATCGATTCCCTAAACGGTTCTTGAAGTGTCATATTGGTTAACATCAGCTCATACTAGAAAAAATCTTCGAAACTGTTCCCGAAAAGGTTCTATCTCTCGCAGTCCTGCAATGGTACTGTACAAAAATATTTTTTGAAATATATCTGAAATAATATATATAATCTCTATTAATAATTTAGCTTTCACAATTTATACTATTCCTTAGTGTATGGGTTATAAGTGATGCAATGATTACTAATTCAGCCCTAATCAATCTCATGATCATTTGTTTAACGATTATTTCCATCAACATATGTTCGCCTGGTAGTCAAAGTTGGACAATAATCATTTATGACTGAATTCTTTATTAATAACGCTAACTCAAAGGCCACGAAACTTGCTTGGCGCTGCAAGCGTCAGCGTTAAGCGAATTTCAGAAAACTTCGCTAGTATTTTAATCGTAATTCTAGCGAAACTTCGTGGCCTCATAACGGATACATTTGTTTATAACGAAAACGCTTGTAGCGTGAAACGAATGAAGCTTGAAGCGTTTCGTGGCCTTGGAGTGAAGCTTGTTATAATTAATCAAAAATAAGAAAATCGGTTGACAATGAGTCTAATCCGTTTTGTTTTTGCCTATTTGTATAACTGATAGGATCGCATTTTATTGTCATTAATGTTTGAAAGTTAGTGAGAACGCTTATGGAATGTCTGGATGATTGTAAATCGAAAACGCGAGTACTGCCTGAAAATTACGCTTGTTAACACTGGCAACACTGTCAGAATGGTATATTAAAATTAAATTTTTACATGTGATGTGAATGCGCTATAAAGTGCATTTTTATAATATAGAAATAGCAAACTAGCATGTAGTCTGAGAACCAAGTTGGAATGCCTTGTTCATTTACCTTCTTAGCATTGCTGGCTTCGTCACCAAATGTATATTTGATGATGAAGCCAGCAATGCTAAGAATTGTTTACAAAACTGAACACAGCTCTAACTGGCATAGTATAAATATAGGATTTAGCACCTTTCAATTTCAAACATAAGTATGGAGTTCCATTAACTGATTATTATTAGATGGAATTCATGCTACTTTGCCACTTGCCACAAAAAAAAATGAATATCATATATCAAATTTTCATATACCACTGTGACGTTGTTGCTAGATTGTACATTTTGTACTATAAATATGCCAAAAATAAGATGTTTGTAAAATAGATAGATATATTATAAATATTATTTTTTAATTTAGAGATGGCGTAAGTGTCGTTTTTATTTCGTGGCTGTGTGTTACAACTTATTTGGGGAATACATTTATCATACGTTAGGACTTTTATCTACAAATTTCATATTTGTTTCAGTCTAAAAGAAATTGGTGACAAGGTGAACGCGCGAAGTGGCATCCATAAATGACGGCACAGTTTTTTTGATCCTAAACATATAAGTTGTAACGCAAAAGTCAATTAAATGTATAAATAGGGTAATTAGTTCAGGTGTTTTTTTCTTTTAACGTCGTGATTTAATTTGTGTGGCCGTTATTGACAATGAATAAGCTATGTACTACAAAATGTCCGAATTAAAAGTGCTACAAACAAATAACTAGCTGTAATTTGTCCGAAGGCTAAAATATGTCAAGTATGGCGTTCTTGTGATAATATGATTTATACAATAATTTACTGCAAAAGAAGAAAAAAAAAACACTTTTTCATGAAGTTTGTTGCATAAACTTGAGTTTCTAGTAATAAATACAAACAATAGTTGAAAACTCCAACAGTCTTAAAATTCGGCATTGCATTTGGTATTTTTGTACATGTTTTTATTTCAAAATTCAACTAAAACAGTTTTTATACAACAATATTTTGTACTTACGCTTGATATTATTTACGAAAATATTTAAAGGTTAGAACACGCATTCGATTTGTATGTCAATGACGGCCGTGTATTATTTTGTGTGTATGTTTGTTCGTATGACTGATGTATATAATATTTTAATTTTTCAAGGTCCAAGCTACCATATTGCGGTATTTGGAATTGTTTTAGGTAAGTTAAACGTTTTGTGTTTTCGTATTGTAATTAAAAAGTTCATTTTAAGATTCCAAATATTGCAATATGGCGATTGTAAAGGTAAAAAGCAATCAAACAAAATAAATTGTAAATATTTATATAAAAATGTATTTTATTTTTTCTATTTACCTAAAGTGATATTTACTAATGGGGTTCTACCGTAGATTTATCGTGTGCAAATCAAATATGCAAAAACCATGTACTTGCAATAGCCAGCCGTCCGGATGTTGTACAGCTTTTTCGCGTCTTTTTTCTCGTCTATTTATTCTGAAAAGACTAAAAAAATTTGCAACTATCTTTTAAATACATTTTCATATACGTGCTACGATTCCATGGCACGCGGCCATTACTGTTAAAAACTTGTGAGGCCATAGCGTAAGATGACAAACTCCAATCTTTTTGTTAAACATTATATATGAGAAGTTCTTCTCATCTGAGAAGTTTCGCCTCTCTTCACGCTCGGTCCCCGACGGGTGCCCGATCCCTCGTGAACTCGTGAGTCTGGTATCCTCCGACCATCAGGACGACTAAATCAGCTATAGCAGCCCAGCACAAGTCACTGGAGGCCTAAAGCTTCATCGTTGCCTAACGGCAGCCGATAGCTCCGGTGAGTCGTGCACCCACTGAGGGAATTGCCCACGCAAGAAGAGGGTCCTCGAGACCCTGCGTCACGCGGCAAAGTCACCGCCGATGATAATCATTCATTTCACTGCACTTTTATTATATCCTCATAATAAAATAAGCCCATAATTCTCCGACCAAAACACCATATCGCCACATAACCATTTGCGTGACAGTTAATAAGTCTTTTAAATATATGTCCATTGCTGGTAATAATTGTACGAGTGATACCTAATAATGTAATCATATTAAACTCGACTAAGCGGTCGTGCTCATATATTATTACTTATTAGTTCGGAGCTTGTAAACAGTAAACATGCAGGAATTGAGTCCCAGTTGAGAACTTTTTAACACGTTCAGTACCAACGACTCTCCTTGCGAGTCGACATAAATTTCGTTCATGTGCTGGCGACACGCCGGACGAGCCCAATGTTTTTCGCCAATATTTCCTAAACGCGTCTTTTCCTATTTTGCACTGAAATTCAAAGTACAGACTAAATAAACGCTAATATGAACATTTTTTTATAATTAAAAAAAAGGTATTATACGATGCTTTGAACTCGGTAGGCGAGTTCACTGACGCAGGTCCTCAACTTTTTAATTAATAATTTATTACATGCTAAGGCTGTTACATCACTTGATACGTACCTATTGTTGAGCTGAATCGTCATAGTAACGTTCAGCTATAATAGCTGAAAGTTACTATGACGCCAAGTTCCAAATGTCAAACCGTTCAGAGTTATTCTTTATTAAAGTAAAATTACCTATCAATAATGACCAGATTTCATAGAAACTCTTGCCTCGTCCTTTGTCAAAATATCTGTCAGATATGAGCTATCTATAACTTATCTGGACGTGGTGAAACCGGAGCTCGATGTCGCGCACCGCCAATCGGTGGAAGAAACTAAAGTAACACGCCAGGCCCACCCATGAGTTGTTTAATTTCAAATTCTAATACTTAAACCAAGGATCACTCGAAAATATACGGTCTTAGGGAACACTGCAATAGTTCAAGAAAAGGCAAAAATTGTTTTAATAATGGAATATTAGACAATATCAGAATGTAATGCAAATTTAAATCAATTTTATATACGCAACTATAAAAATACAAAACTTAATCAAATACAAAACTCGACAATCCCTGCATAAATTACGAAAGAAACTTACTTCCTTTTTATTTTATGGGTTTTTAGCCATCTTTATACGTGGAAATACGCTACACACTTGCCAAACACTTTTTGATATAGATATATACGTTGTGGAGACTGCGACGGCCACATTAATAACAAATTATTATGTTTACCTAAACATTATGCTAGTGAACTCGCCTAGCGAGTTCATTTAAATTAGTATGCAGTACCGGCGATTCGCCTGGCGAGTCCATCGTTCAATATAGGGCGGCACCTCAGAAGGAATTAGTAAAATCGTATTGGCATTGAACATGTTAAAGAAGTATGATTGATTTTGAGTTATAATATTATGAAAATAAAATAGTAAACATTTATCTGAGCCTGCTAAAGTTTTTTTTAAATTTATTCTGTTAAAATGTTCTTACAACATTCATGTATCCGACCGTATTGACTTCATGATAAAAGTGACATGTCAAATTGGCCAAAATGACGTGTAAACTTCACACAGAAAACTGTATGTACTAACGTAAACTGAAAACTGTATTCGTCGGCACCGTATAACTTCATAATATCGCCGAAGAAGAAGCTCAAAATGAGCTCTTTTAAGCGTGACAAGAAAGAGGAGGAGGATGCTGCAGCGCTACCCTTCCAGAATTTGGATAAAACTATCATTTTACAAGAAGCGAGATATTTCAACGAGACGCCCGTTAACCCGAGAAAATGCTCGCATATTTTAGCGAAAATCCTCTATTTACTCAATCAGGGGGAGAAATTAACTACTCAAGAAGCAACAGACGCATTTTTCGCGACAACAAAACTGTTCCAATCGAAAGATGTAATGTTACGACGTATGGTATATCTATGCATTAAAGAGTTGAGTACGCTAGCTCAGGACGTGATTATCGTGACTTCCTCGCTAACCAAAGATATGACAGGTAAAGAGGATCTCTACAGGGCGGCTGCAATACGAGCGCTTTGCAGTATAACTGACAGTACGATGCTCCAAGCGATCGAGAGATACATGAAACAGGCGATAGTTGACAAGAACCCGGCGGTCAGTTCCGCTGCGCTGGTGTCTGCGTTGCATCTGTCGTCAACTGCGCCGGATTTAGTTCGTCGTTGGGCGAATGACGCTCAGGTTTGTTTTAATTGAATTTTATAAGGGTTGCAAACTCATTTAGTAGCATTGACCACGGTTTATGATAAGGGGACATATGGTTTTGTTTTGTGATTGTTACAACCTTTTTTAATACTACTGATTATAAGTTTATGACTAAGAGTCTAATGATGGTTTTTTATTTATGATATTAACAACATAATTAGTACTACTGATTACATGATTTTAAAGGTAGTATTTCATATTCGAGTTCAATTTTGAAGCACTACAGCCACATATATTTCTGCCTAGTTACAGTAGTGTTATGCGCTGCTGTGTTCTGGTCTAAAGGGTGTGGTAAGTGTGGCATACTTGTCCGAGACGTTCCAACTTAGTGCTCAGGGGTAGCAACACATGTGTCGCTAACCTCGGATAAGACTGATCTGGGGTTGATTACAGATTGACTGCATGCCCGCTTCATACTACCATGTTATATAAGAAAAAGTCTCTATGACTATGGGAGGTATAGTTTGATTTTATGATGGTTACAACTGTTTTTTAGTATTACTGATCCAGGGGAGGAAAGGTTTGGTTTTATGATGGTTACATTTTTTGTACTACTCACCATAGGTTTATGACCAGGGGAGCATAAAACATGGGAGAGGATCATGTTTGCATATGATGGGCATATCTATAGCTTTGTTAAAGGGGGAATCCAACAGTATGCTCTTTGGATTGAATAATAACATAACTCGAAAATGCTGAAGGTGGTAGAACTCTTTTTGGTTCGACTCCAGAAATCACCACCGCCACACCTATTTCTGCCTAATAACAGCAATGTTATGTGCTGTTGTGTTCGGGTCTGAAGGGTGTGGTAAGGGAGACATACTTTTCCGAGGCATTCCATCTCAGTCCTCAGGGGTAGCAACGCATCTGTGGCTAACCTTAGGTGAGACGTTGATCTTATCTAGGGTTGATTACAGACATCCATGGGCGGCAGTAGCCACTTACCATCAGGTGGACTGCGTGCTCGTTTGCTACTGCAATCTGATAAAAAAAGTGTAAGGGGTAAGTACTCTTACTCCCTTCAATCCAGGACATAGCAGCAACTAACACTATGTTATAAGGCAGTTGCCTAATACTTGCTGCTTCGCATAAATAATTACACCATTCAAATTTCACCAATTTTAATTTCAAGAAAGTTTTATCCAAAAAAGGCCCAGAATTAAAAACTTAGACCTCTTATCCCACTGTTAGTGGTATATTTTCAGTACGGGTCTTCTCCCAGAATGAGAGAGTTTTAGGCCATAGTCCATCTCTCTGACCGTTTATGTATTGATAGACTTCACACACCTTTGAGAACTTTTTGTTTAAGAATTCTCAGGTGTGTAATTCTCATCACTATGTTTTCCTTTACCATAAAGCACTATAAAGCTATAAACCAGTTATAATTAATTTCTAATACATATATAATTTTTTCGAAATCAGTGGTGTGTGCCTGTGATTCGAACCTCGGATCCTCATTTGAGGCAATAATTCAACCATAAGGCTCAATCATACTGCTCAACATTATCACTTCTCAACTACCTATAATTTTTAATTAGCTTTAGTGTCTTTAAAAAATATAAGCACTATATGTTTCCTTAAAATGTGGACTATAAAAATATTTTCAATGCTCTAAATCGGTATATTGGTACACTGATTTAGACGGCCATGCCCCACCTTAACGTTTCTAAAGTTTTTATGCCCCCCGTATATAATTTTTAACCTTTAAAAATTGTTTTGTTCCCTCAAGAAATATAAATGATAAGGAAGTAATTACTATGAAATTGTTATTAAAACATCATAAATCACCGATATCTAGCATTGCATTTAAAAAACCCAAAGCAAAAGGGTTAAAGTTGTGTCAAGTCCATTTTTAAGTTGCCCCCCTAAACTATGAAATTGCCCCCATATGGGGCGTGGGCCCCACGTTGGGCAACACTGCTCTAAATGAAACTCTGTACTCCTTTGATGCATATTATACTCAAGCAGGAAATAATTTATAAATATAGAAATTTCTGTTATTACTTATTCATAGTTCTTGGAACTATATTTTTAAGAAGAAGAATTTACAGGAACTTTTTTGTCTTTTTACAGGAAGCTATCAACTCCGACAATGCAATGGTGTCATACCACGCCTTGGGAGTAGTGGCTGGATCACGGAAGAACGACAGATTGTCGACAGCCAAACTCTTCGCCCGTCTCGAGAGAACACCATTGAAATCACCTTATGCTCTGTGCCTTCTCATTCGTGTTGCGGCTCAGTTGGTTGATGACGATGAATCTGAGGCATCTCAGCATTATATCGAATTTATAGAAGGGTGTCTACGTCATAAATGTGAAATGGTTATCTATGAAGCAGCGCACGCCATCGTTAATTTGAGGAAGACGGCACGGGACCTCGCACCGGCAGTGTCTGTTCTGCAACTGTTCTGTGGGTCGTCCAAAGCGTCGATGCGCTTAGCCGCAGCGCGCACGTTAGCGAGATTGACGGTAAAGCATCCTAAAGCAGTCGCTGCCTGCACCGTTGACTTGGAGAATTTAATATCGGATCCTAATCGCTCTGTCGCGACACTAGCGGTGACCACGCTTCTCGCGACGGGAGCTGAGAGTTCTGTAGACAGACTCATGAAGCAGATTTCCACTTTTGTCTCGGAAATTTCAGACGAATTCAAGATTGTCGTCGTGAGAGCTATTCGACGTCTCTGCACAAAGTTTCCGCGAAAGCATCAATCGTTAGCTGCCTTTTTAGCGGGTATGCTTCGAGATGAAGGTGGCTTGGAGTACAAGGCAGCTATCGCGGATGCTATAATTGCATTGGTGGAAGAAAACCCAGACGCGAAGGAAACAGGGTTGGCGCATCTTTGCGAGTTCATTGAAGATTGTGAACATACTGCTTTGGCTGTCCGTATCTTGCACTTGCTGGGGCGTGAAGGTCCCAAATCACGGCAACCCTCGCGCTACATACGATTCATCTACAACAGAGTGATCCTTGAATCTGGTCCTGTAAGAGCAGCGGCTGTGTCGGCCGTAGCTCAATTCGGAGCCCAAAGACCGGAGCTTCTCCCGAATATACGGGTTCTGCTCGCTAGATGCGAGCTGGATGATGAGGACGAAGTCCGTGACAGAGCGATCTACTACAGCGCCATTTTAGATTCCGGCGATCAGCAATTGATCAATGATTACATCATAAACGTGCCTAAACCCAATCCGGTTTTACTTGAAAAGGCGTTACGAGATCACATTGCGACTAATCCTGACGAACCGTTTGATATTAATGCTGTTCCAGCCGAGGAAACAAAGGATTCTTCTGAGGATATAGTTGAAATCGAAGTCCGGAAGCCAGTACCGGTATCTTTGGAGGAAATGTATGCGGAGCAACTCTCAAAGATCCCAGGAATAGAGAGACTCGGACCGATATTTAAAACGACAACTCCGATTGAACTGACCGAAGCTGAAACAGAGTATAGAGTGAGATTGATCAAACATGTCTACCCACGACATGTTATCATGCAATTTGAGTGTATTAATACACTAAATGACCAAATTCTGGAGCAAGTGCACGTGAGGCTGGAAATGCCGCCAGAGTACGAGATAAAATCGATCATACCTTGCCAAACGCTGGTGTATGATAAGCCTGGAAGTGTCTACCTCATTGTGGAGTTCCCGTGCGCGTTTTTGGACAGTCTGGGCACTTTTGGAGCCACCCTGGAGTTTGTTGTTCGAGACTGCGACCCGAATACCGGTATCCCGGATCCTGGGGAAGGCTACGCGGACTCCTACCTCCTGGAAGAGTTCGAAATCGGTTGCGCTGACCAACTCCGGGGTATTGCTGGCGGGGATGAGTGGGAGGCGAACTGGGATAGAGCGTCAAACTTCCCAGAAGTTAGCGATACGTTTGTTCTCACTCAGAACGATGTTACCACAGCAGCTAAAGCGGTTTGTGAGCACTTAGGTCTTCCACGTGGCTCCATTTCAGGTGAAGCTGTGAAAGAAATCAGGGGTGGAGGTATTTTCAGGGGTGGTGCGCCGGTTATAGTGCGGGCCCGTCTCGCGGCCAGTAGTGCAGGGGTGACCATGCAACTAGCAGCCAGGTCTATGAGGGAGGATGTCGCGAAACTCCTCTTGGCGACCGTAGGTTAATATTTCTAATTACTATTATGTATAATGTATTTTGTGTAGTGACCCGTTTTGATTTATTAGGATTTTTTAACTAACGCATAAATTTATAAAATAATTTCATATAATTAAAGCTTTAACACCTCTCTGTTTTCATAATTTTGTATTTTTATTATCATTTTGAAATTGAAACAAACATGAACGTAGCCATATTTTTGCTGTTGACTCACGGAAGTCTTAAATAAATTGACTCCGAAATTTGTCAATAAAAAAAATAAGTTTTTTTTTCAAAACCTTCAACTTTTTTCAGCCATGCTAAGAGGGGGTCTCGACCGCTTAAATCTCCTCCCCCCTTAAGTACACTCATGAATATAATCAATTTTGATATTGAATACATAATATATAACATAGGGTAAACTATTTCAAAATTGATTTATGTTAAAAATAGTGACTTTAGTTATATTTTTTAGCAACAATGAGTTGCCTAGTACTAAGTACTTATTATAATAAAATACAATTAATAATGAATATATAAAACATTTACTAGTTTAAGACATTCCATACATTTGGAAACTTTAAAAGTAATATTATATATGAAAACGCATACAAATAAAATTAATCTTTAGCCAAATAATTATTTTGTTTCTTGTATGTGTAATATATGTTATTTTTACCTAAATAATGGTTAAAAAAAGTATTAAATTGTCTATTTCGAAATAACTGACATTTTGTAAAATCATATGCTTGCATTATTAAAAAAAACTTATCTGTGTCTGGAAAGAAGGCGCGAAATCTTTTTATTATAAAAACATGAATGCTGTCATCCTACCATACATGTAATTGATTGTATTAACATTATATTTTAGCTTAGATTTAATATATTTCTTGAAATTTGACAGATTTTTTATTTGATATAATTTATTGACAAAATAAATAAACAAAATCCTAATAGATTTTTTCACTTAATGAAACTGACATTTGCTGTTTTTAAAAAAGCGTGTATAACGTTTACGTTCTTTAAACTAATAAAAAAAACAGACTTTTGTTTGATAATATTCTAAACTGTTTTGTATTATCATATTTAAAAAAGTGCGTGCGTACAAAGTACACATGTCAAAAGTGAAACTTCTTAGTCAAAGTATTTTTTAATATCGTTTATATTTATACTAATCTAAAGATTTCAGACACTTAGAGGGAGGTAAAAAGGAAGATATGTTGGGAATTTAATAGTTTTTTCAATAATAAGTGTCGAAAAAGGTGACACAGATGCTTAACAAACTGTTTGAAATATTTTTGGAGTTTACTCCTTAAGAATCGATTTTCATATAAGGTATGAGGAAAATATGAGGAATAAAATCTAGTGATCGAATGACCTCGTTACGTTTTTGATGCGCAATCTATTGTGCGCACCTTTCCCTTTTTCTTCTGTCGCATAGATGGCGCTGTTTACTACAATTGAATATTATTTCAAGTTTTCTCATCCGTCACATAGTTGGCGCTGTTTACAATTGAAACTTACTTCAAGTTTTTTCATCTGTCGCATAGATGGCGCTGTTTACAGTAATTAAAACATGTAAATTTAATTCTATTGCGCCTGTTTAGACAATCGTACTTAGGGAATAAACTCCAGTCGTGCGTCGGAGCTGACTTTTTTTACCTCCAGTATAGTTATGTTATCCTGGTATATTTGAGATACATATTATAATTCTATTTAAAAATTTAATACTACCGTCAAGTGTATGGATATGAAATAGAACATCACAAATGTATATTAATTTCGATGAAAAGCAACTGTCAGTATATTTGTCTCACCTCCTCCTATAGTTATATTGCCCTCGTTAAACTGCGATATATATTTGAATTCGAATTTATTTTTCATACTACCGTCTAACATGTGAAACAGAGACAAATGTATCTCCATTGTTATGAACCGAAATCGACAGTATAATTTTGTCTCCCTCGCACGTTAGTACCAAGTCTATTTGCGTTCCGCTCACACTGTTGAAGACGTTTAGAGCGAGAGAAAATCATCATCAGCAGAATGTCTTTCGTAGAACCGTTCACCTCCTCCATAGTTATATTACCCTAGTACATTTGCAATGGAATTTAGGATTAATAATAAGCGTCCCACATATATTTAATCTGAGGACTAAGTTAAAATTTAACATAACATAATAATCACATACAATGTAGATCAAGCAGCGATCTTTTCTAGACAACCTTTGCACGGTGATGTCAATAAAGAAAAGAGAAGTGTGTATGAATTTCTGGCTTGAAATTGAAAAGGATCTAACATTTGTTTCGAAATTTAAGTTATTATAAATTGACGGATAGATGTTGGACAGAAACATTTAAATATATTTTCCATTTAAAATAAATGAAAATGAATTTTGCTTGCTATCATTTACACATTTCGACTTGTGTGTAATTATTTTGCTTTACTTGTTTTGATTGTTTGAAAAACTAATTTTAAATCTCGATAGATGATAATAGATGGCGTTGTTTACAATGATTGAATATTACTTCAAATTTTCTCATCCGTCGCATAGTTGGCGTTGTTTACAACAATTGTAACTTACTTCAAGTTTTTTGATTCGTCGCATAGATGGCGCTGTTTACAACAATTGGAACTTATTTAAATTTAAGATTAATTTTATTGCGACTTATTAGACAGTCGTACTTAAGGAGTAAACTCCAGTCGTGCTTCGGAGCTGACACACATTTTTTTAACTCCTCCTGTACAGTATAGGTATATTATTCTGGTACATTTACGATACATATTTAAAAAAAAAATCAATATTACCGCCAAGCGTATGAAATAGAAAGAGTTCTTTATTAATTTCGGTGACAAGTAAGCGTTAGTATATTCGTCTCACTTCTTGCGTGGTTATATTTCCCTAGTACAATTGCGATATATATTTTGAATTCGATTTTATTTTTTATACTACCGTCTAACAATTGAAAGGGAGACAAATGTATCTCCATCATAATAAAAAGAAATCAACCGTATATTTTTGTCTTATTTCCACCTTAGTATCAACTGTATTTGCATCCCGCTCACACAGTTGAAGACATTTAGAGCGAGAGAGAATCATCACCAGCAGACTCGTTCACCTCCTCCATATTTATATTGCCCTAGTACATTTGCAATGGATATTTAATGTAAATAAAAACCGTCTCACATTTTCGGGTCGTGTTTCATCCGTAAAAAATTACCCTTTTGCGCACAAAGAACTTCAAAAATACCTATTTAATCTGAGGACTAAGTTGAATATATATATATATATATATATATATAAGAGTATTGACTCAACACGATATCTCGGGAACCATAAGACCTAGAGACTTTAAATTTGGTAGGAATATTCCTTTCGGCGAGTAGAGGTCAGCTAAGAACGGATTTTAGGAAATTCCACCCGCAAGGAGGGTTGCGAGGGCGTTTATTTAAAAAAATCCATTTTCATACTATATCTCTTACAGGTGTAAAACTTAGCCAGGATATTCTTTTTGGCATGTTTCAATTTACTAAGACTCAATTTTATGATATTCCGCCCCAGAGGGTTGTGCGGGGTGTTGCTTTTTGTTTTAGTGAAATGGAAATTCTATATCACCGTTATTGGATTAACAACCCCTAATACGGTTAAATAGGGGATGAAAGTTTATATGAAAGCCAATTTTTACGCAAGCTCAATAAAGCTTAGTATTTAGCTTTGTTTTATGTAATGGGACATCTATTTAATCGTTTTTGGAAAATCAGCCCTTAAGAGGGTGTTATAGGGGCTTAAAGTTTGTTTTGAAGTCTGCCAATTTCATTGCAGAGCAAAATGAAGTGATCACTATATAAAAAAATGTAAATGGGTGTAAAATGAAAATGGTAAAATAAGGATAACGGGAATTTATTAAATTAACTTAAACATTCGGCGATTTTGAAGCAATCACTTTGTTTTTTTTTTTCAAATGCAATGAATTGTCTATTCATCGTTTTCTTGAACCCTCGACAGATTAAATAAGGGATGGAGGTTTGTAAAAATTAGTAATTTTATAAAAATAAGTTCCTATATGTCTTCAACACATTACTTTCCCACTGTTGGGCACGGGTGTTCTCTCAGAAGAGATAGTTTCAGACCGTAGATCCAGTGATATTTCTATTATCTGCGAATTGTACGAATTTTTCGAAATTATCCGAATTATTCGTCGAATTTCGAATTAATCGATTCAAATCTCGGATCGAATATTAATATTTTATTCGATATTCGCACACCCCTAAGTAGTTCTGAAAAAATACCACATTAATATAAAATAAAACAAGTTAAAAATAGACATTGTTTTAATTCCACATGTATAAGGAACAATCACAGAAAAAAAAGCACATCAGTAACACAATACAAAAATAAAGGCGTTCGTGTGTTTACACAATACACACCGTAAGTATCAACTATGAGTAACAATTATATAAAACTTAGTATTACAATATTGTAAGGAAGGATATAATTACTGGCACCATTTATATAATATCGAAGGTTAGGAACAATTATATTTGTAGTTTCGTTAAAAATAACATGTAGCTGCCTTATATATGTGCACGTGTGTGTGTGTCTCTCTCTCTATGTATGTGCGCGCGCGCGTGTGTGTGTGTGTGTGTGTGTGTGTGTGTGCGTGCGTGCGTGCGCGTGTGTGTTTGCGTGCGCGTACGTGTCCGTGTGTGCAAAGTTCCGGTATTTTTTTTATCAGTTTGTAGTATCAATCGAGCATACAGGTCACCTGATGGTAAGTGGTTACTGTCGCACATGGACATCTGTAAGCAACTTCATACAGAACAGGAGTTCTATCTGAAGTCCATCACAGATGCGTCGCTACTCCCGAGGACTGAGATGGTCCCTCATATATAAATGAGCCGGCAACGGCAGGCTTCCATTGAAACTCAAGAACTGCTTCACGCTAGAAATAGGAATGGTAGTGATACCTCCCCGGTCGAGTTACACTGGTTCTACCACCTGATGGACCTCAAAAGGTTAATGGATGGATGTATGAATGGTGACCTTTCATTTTGCGGCAAAATTCTGAAATAGGAGTACGTTTTTCACCAACATTCGACTTATTTCGATGACTACATATTTTCATTACTTCTCAATAGGATGACCTTTGATGGTATCAGATCAGTATCAGAAAATTCTTTGGACCCTGTGTGTGTGTGTGCGCGCGCGCGCATGTGTGTGTGTGTGTGTGCGAGAGTGAGAATGTGTATGTGTGTAAGAGAGAGATAATGTATGCATGTGTGTAAAGAGACGGCGTAAGGCGTGGGCCACTGCCTGCGGCCTCGCGGTTCTAAGGGCCTCGCGCCTCACGGCCGAAAAAAAAAAATATATATGGTAGATCCAAAATACACGTTACAAGGTTTTTTCTTTAATAAATACATTAGAATTTATTTTCAACTAAAAATATATAATATATCCCATATCTTGGGCTTTTAAGCCCTTCATGCACCATCAGAGGACCTCGCGAATTGTACTTTGCGTTGCGTGTGTGTAATTTTTAAAAATTTACAACAGTATTTGTCTACTTTTATTTTAATAGTATGGAAGTAGCAAACGAGCATGCAGCCCACCTGATGGTAAATGGCTACTGCCGCCCATGGACACCTGTAATCAACCCTAAGTAAGATCAAAGTCTCACCTAAGGTTAGCCACAGATGCGTTGCTACCCCTGAGGACTGAGATGGAAAGCCTCGAAAAATTATATCTCCCTTACCACACCCTTCAGACCAGAACACAACAGCGCGTAAAACTGCTGTTATAAGGCAGAATTAGATGTTACTACTACTTACTACTACTTTCACTAGCCACATCATATTACACAAATACTCTTTCATTTAGTTTTTATATAACTTAAAACTAATAATACAGTTTTTTATATAACTAACAATGCAATTATATAACTATTAAGATAATAATATCACTAAATTTGAAGGTGGTAGAACTCCTTGTGGTTCGACTCCGGAAGCACCGCCGCCACATCTATTTCTGCCTAATAACAGCAGTGTTATGCGCTGTTGTGTTCTAGTCTGAAGGGTGTGGTAAGGGAGACATACTTTTCCGAGGC
>MOOZ01000699.1:37882-51059 GCA_002930495.1 Cecropterus lyciades | reverse complement strand
AAGTTTAATCAGAGGTTGTAAACGTTGCAACCCTTGTCCTGCGGCCGCCATCTTGGAAAAAAGGGTGTAGATGGTTTACAAACTATCGGGTACAAAACGAATTAAAATAACGTATGAGAAATAATTTTTACTTTTCGGCTACCCATTACCCCCGGTGGGACACCACCGCTGGGCAAGGGTCTTCTCTCAGAATGAGAATGAGTTTCAGGCCATTCACCGCGCTGGCCAAATGCCGATTGGTAGACTAATTCTCACTTGTTCACAATTTTATGTATAATTTCGAACACATCATACATACAAGACTAAGGATTCGAATCCCCGGCTTCCACCACCTTAGGGCTTAGAGTGAGAGGAATTACCTAAAACTCTCATTCAGACCCATGCCCAGCAGTGATACAATAATGGGTTCAGAACAACACATTTTTAAAAGTCATACCTTTCTTGACGAAGTCATCAATGAACTCAAAATCGTCGAGCAAGACGCCCATATCCACCACAACGTACCAGGGGTTTGTTTTACGAAAGGGCTCTGATAGGTTCTTCAGATACGAAATGTCTAGGACTTGACGAGAATTAGCCTGAAATGTTCAATGTGTTATAAACTAATGGCAGATTTAAAGAACGGAAGATAGAGGGATGAGAGGGAAAGAATGATAAATTAAGAGAGAGGAAGATAGGAAGAAGGGGTTTAGGAAAAACAGGTGAAGTTTTGAAGCAACTAATTGAAAAAAAAAACGAGATGGGTAAAAAAACCAGATATTTAGGACCTGCTTTACGACCTGTCTGTTTTAACCAGAGTCCTTCTAGAGAGTGAATGAGCGAGTGAGTGTGAGAGATCCAGAATATCTATTTTTATAAATGAATGAGAAACAAGTGACAGATTGAAGGCACAGAAGATGGATAGGAGAGGTAGATCGAAATGAAAGTAGAGAGATATAAAAAGAGATAGAGTGAGTGAGTGATTGAGACAGAAAGAGAGCGAGAGAGAAACAGAAAATAAGATAGCGAGAAAGAGAAAGTGAATTAGGGAAAGAGAGAAAGTGAAGTGTGCGAGCAAGCGAGAGCGAGAGTGAGCGAGATATATAGTGAGTGAGTGTGTGAGCGAACGAGAGAGAAAGTGAGAGCGGGAGAGGGAGTGTGCTAGTGCCAAAGGGAGGGAGTGTGTGTGAGAGAGGAAGTGTGTAAGCGAATGAGACAGTGAGAAAGAGAGTGAGAAGAAGAGAGGGAGTAAGCGGGAGAAAATATGTGAGTGAGTGAGGGAGATAGAAATGGAACTTGGAAAGGTTTTGTAAACAGTTAAGAATCATGCGCCACTAGTGATCAATATTTTTTCTTTACCTCAGTTACATCCATACTGTGTTCACTTTCAGTTAGATCCATATCTTCTGTCAGTCCGAGATCAAATGTCACCTTCTTTTTCCTTACTCTATTATCATTAACATTAGGTGTATCGTCTAAAACAACATTTAATTTCAGATTATAAATTGGCATTTAGAGAGAAGTTATGGAATTGTAGTTCTAATGCTTTTCTTTCAGCTAATATGCAGTCCACCTGATGGTAAGTGGTCATTGTCAGCACCACACTGCTGTTAAAAGGAACAGGTGTGACAATAGTGCCGCAAGACTAACCACAGTTCTTGTTTATTTTAATGAAATAGACATACCTAGGTTTTGTCTATCTGTTTCATGGACAGACTTCCGTCTCTTCGCATCCAAGACATATCTCAGGTCATTACTGTTCAGATTTTTGAGAGATACATCATTTTCTTTACGTATATCTGGTGATACTTTTTCTGCTTTCAAATTGCTTTGATACTTGTCTGAAGTATTTACACTAATGGATTTCTTTAAGCAATCTTTATTATGTTCATTAGTTTGTTCGTGCATTGAATTGTTTCTATTACTTTCATTGTTCTCTTGAATTTGTTCAAACATTTTGTTCTTATAACCAGTATTTTCTTTAATACTTGTTTTTAAAACAGGTTCATTGAAGAGAGTTACTTTATTCATATCAGTCTTTTGTATGTTCAAATCAAAAATACTATCTTTTTTGGCTATTTCAGTAATGCTTTGATTATTTTTTTCATTATTTTTTTGAGTATTGAGATTAAATTTCGGATCATCTGTCTTCCACCAAGTAAAATCCGATAATGTATGTTTTTTTAAGGCTTTTGTATTAATTTCAGCTTGATATGTAAAACGTTTCGACAAAGGCATTGTACTACTTTGGACAAACATGTCTCTATCTGGTTCACTTGTTTGTGTTATTTGATCAAACACTCGTTTCTTTTTATCTGGTTTTGGCACAAACATTTGTGGCATTGGTAACATATATGGCATGTACTCATTAGGGAAGTACTTAGGGAAGACAGGTTGGCCAAATATTTGGGGTGTTGGCATGAAGCTGTACGGTATGTTTGGTTGGTTGAAGTTGTAGCAAACGTTGGATGTTGGACTTTGCACTGGTGGAGTGTTTGGTTCTGGATATGAGTGGTATCTGTCGGAGACTTTTTTGATTGGTGAATCTTTTGGCAGAGCTTTTTTCTGTAAAAAAATTGGAAGACATTAGTTTTTTAGATCACGTTGAAGTAGCATGCTGTCCATTTGATGGTGAGTGGTTCCTGCCAGCCATGTACATCTGTAAGCAACTTCATATAAATCAGGGCTTCTATCTGAAGTCAATCACAGACGCATTGCTGCTCCCGATGACTAAGATATATACCTTATATATGTAAATTGATACAGTAGTATAATAAATTCATTTACACATCTGGTAATAAAGGTATTGGTGCAGTATCTATAGGTGGTAATCACTTAAAACTTAGTAACAATAAAAAACTGTATATAATGGAATTAGAGATTCCACATGTATAAAACAATAGCCATCATGGGATGACGTGCAATTGTGAAACATTGTTCATACAAGTAATATGCATAAAAGACAAGATTGTGACAGGAACTAAATATATATAGCATAATAAAAATAACATTATCTACTAACAGTACTCCGCACTAAGACGGACTAACACAGCAGCGCTTAGTTTTGTTCGATATTTAATAGTTCCTAAAATTGTATAATAGATGGCACTAAAATAAATAGTGACGGCATTAGTATAAAAATGAAAGTAAGGCATATCTGTACATTGCATATATTTGCAAAAAAGGTAGGTTGATAAGTTACTATGAAGTTAGTTTACGAAATTACAAATTTCCTGCAGTGAAATTTTAAATCCCAATAAAATAAACTTAAGAATGTTTTTGGTTTATGACCCTGTCTGATTTCTAGGCACGACTGACTGGCAGCGATCACTTACCACCAGGTGGACCATCACCTACCACTAGAACAGTGATAGACAAATGGTTGAAACTTTGTCTCAATCGAGGGTCCGAGGTTCGAATTACAGGCACGCACCACAGATTTTTCTAAAATTATGTGTGTATTAGAAGTTACTTATCACTGCTTTACGGTGAAGGAAAGCATCGTGAGGAAACCTACACACCCGAGTTCTTTAAAAAAGTTCTCAAAGGTGTGGGAAATCTACTAATTCGCACTTGGCCAATGCGGTGGACCATGGTCTGAAACTCTCTCAATCTGAGAGAAGATCGGTGCCCCGCAGTGGGACAATAACGGTATGCTAGAATAAGTAGCTACTCAGGATTAATAAAAAAACTTTTGTCTAGACCCATCTCTAAAATTATGACCAAATCATTAAAAAATAGTTCCGTAATAAAAAATATCTAGAAACATACCTCGGCGTCGGTCAAGCACCAAGCAGCTTCACCATTCACGACATTAAAGTAATAAAATTTACCGGGAAAACTTTTTGAGGGACACAAAATCCAACCATCGCTATTCTTTTTATTCATTTTTGAACCGAAATTACATTCTTCTAAAGAAACAACTTAATCTTTTCTCACAAATTTGCTGAGGGTAAGCGTTTCTCAAGTTTAGAATGTGTTATTTGACACCCATGCTGTTATGTTTATGTTTGATAAAAAAATCTAAACATTTAACAATCATAAATCTAAACTGTTTTTTTGAACGAGAATGAGGTGCGTTCAGCAACCAAAACTTGAAAGAGCTACACAAAATTTTATTACATTGATATAAGTAACAGTAATACTATTTGTTATAAGATAAAAGATGAGAAGTTATGATTTCATAACTATATATTATACAATATAGATCATTTGATCTAAATTGTATAATTATAGTAAGGGATAAATATATTTTGCCCAGCCTAGAAAGAAAGTATATGTAATTATCAATATTTGCCTTGCCTAAATCATGACATTTCTGCATTTTTGCAAAATCAAAGTATTGACCAGTATTGTTTATGATTTTTTGTCTATTTCGTTATCAGAATTTATGCATTGAACACACCTTTATTAATGCAGTTGACATCTGACATATCTCAATCATAATGCTGCCAGTTACAATTTTTTGCTACAATTATGGGAACACTAAATTAAGGTATAGGCGCGCTTTATTAGTCAAATATGGTAGACGCTACTGCTGTTTGCAATAAATGATTACGTTTCTTTTATGATTTTTGCGTCTTATTATGTGTTTGTATAAATTGGATCTGCTTAATTTAAGATTTATCTACAAAAGGTATAACTTTATAACTTTTGAGCAAGTATAATGTGTAAAGATCGATAATTATATACTCAATCCCTTTAAAAAGAAGGCATTATAATTATTGTAATATTTTAACATAACCCTAATGAATCAACTATTGAATATTATAAGTATTAATATATTTGTTACTAAATACTGAATTCGGTAGCCTTATGTATCAACATGTAATGAGTTTACTTTCCTTATAAATGTTGTTTGTTAATTATCTGTTTATATTCAAAATAAATAAAGTGCTAAATCTAAATAAATATGTTTAAGGTAAGTTCAATATAAGTTTTATCACATTTTTCGAGCTTTGTCTCCTTGATTTGCATATCTATTAAAATTTTAAGCTTATGTATATAAAGGGAGCATCAGATTCCAGTAAAACATCACAAACCAGGAAAGTATCACAGTAACACACATTGTTATAATAAAAAACACATTCATTATAATAATTGTCTTTATTTCAAAATTGTCATAAAGCTATCCATGAGCAAAGTGTTTACAAATTTACTTACAGTAGGAACAATCATAACTTACTGTTTAACTTAACCCTTATAACTATTTAGTTCTAAATTATTATGTAGCATTGGTAACAAACACCTTTATATTAAAAGTACCTAAATAGTACCTAATATCACAAAGACACTACATAAAATAATACATTACCTGATTTCACAAGGCACTGTATCTTATAAATATTTTTCAGAAATCCGAAATACTCCGAATATTAAGCATTAAGACTGGCCTATTTAATTTATATTTATTTTGAAATGAATTTAAAAGAAATCAGTCTTAACAGTTTTAAAATAAATTATTGGTAACATTGAATTAAGTATCAAATTAAACGAAACAAATCGAAATAGATTAAATATTTCTTTGATATTTGATCATTTTTACGAAAAAACACATATATTGACAAAAAACAATTTTTGTACTGTATAAATCTTACAAAACTCTCGCACCTGTAAATTAATTGAGAAATCAATTGAAAATTATTTAAGTACGATGGAATAGATAACAATTTAACCGGAATTTACTTCTTATTTTGACAAATGCTATTTTCTGTACATTATATTTTTCTCAGGTGCATATAATTATGATGTTTATATTGTTTTTTGTAAAGATTTCAAACCTTAATAAATATTTAAATGCTTTATGTATATAACGCGGCACTCAAACCCACTTGGAAACCCGAGAGTAACTATAAAGACTATGAACTTTTTAAAGGTGGTAGAACTCTTTGTGGTTCGACTCCGGAAACGTCACCACCACTATTTCTGTCTAATAACAACAGTGTTATGCGCTGTTGTGTTCTGGTTTGAAGGGTGTGGTAAGGGAGACAATCTTATCCGACGCGTTCCAACTTAGTCTTCACGGATGGATCCTTAGATAGAGACACAGTTTAGAACATCATCCATTCATATTGCGATAGTAATTATAATAAGTTCAAATGGGTTAACTGATTTCGTTGTTTTGATACTAAATATACGTTATATACAACACGTTACGTTATTATTATATTTACGATATATATTACAATCTACGTTATATTGTAATTCTGTTGAAATGTGTTCTGAAAGTAGTAAGATGAGATTACATTATAATTTTGAATACATATGCTTACTTTTTATCTAGATTTTGACAGATATGTTAACTACAAATTAATTCCGTGCGACAGTTTTACAGGGACGTTAAATGTGTCAGATTATTATTGACCGAAGAATTTCAATAGTTCTATTGACATTAGAACTACCGATAAAATCTTATAATTACATATCAGATTTAGGGTAAGGGCTTTAACAAAATAAAGGCCCTTACACTAGAAATCAATCTTTCAAACGACCTTTTTTTGGTCGTCAAATAAATGCAGTCATAGTTGTTTTCTATATGGGTGAGCATAAAAGAATCTGCACACCTTTATTGCCCTACGGCCTCCAGACCTCTAAATCCGGCCCTGTTACATATATTATTATTTCACATAGAATATTATAACATGTGCTGTTGAAATACGCAGTAATAAAAGAAGTGATCTTTGTGAGTGCCGCTTGAATGTTGCACTTAAAATAGAAATACATACGATGTTTATGAAATATTTTTTTATTAAATTTGCAATAATACAAATTTCAGAATTTTAAAACGAATAATCTTTTATCTACTTAAATCTCAATAGTGGCAAGAGGTTTTGCTTTTATTAACTATGCAAAAACTAGTTTGTACTGACTGTCTTCCACATAACATGATAGCAAACGAATATAAATATTTATACATCCAATGTATTGTCATAAACGATTACTGCAGCATTTATTAAAATTTGTTCATTTATTAAAATATAATGTGAATTACGGGAGAATTGCAGCAATCGTGCACGGAATGTTGCGATTAAGTAACAACCCCTCCTTTCATTAAGTAGTAGGGTTGGTAAATATCTAATACATTCGTACATTATATTACAATGTTTATTAGCATTGCATTATTATGAATCAATATTAAGGATTTGGGGGGTATTCGACCTCTTTGAAGAATTGCCCGAGTAAAGAGCGGAACCCGTGAGACCCGAAAATCCTTGTCCACCGTGTTTATGTCATCATAACTACAATAAAACATACACACACATGGAATGTTCAAGTTGATTAGTGGTCATGAATATAAAAGAAACTAGTAAAACAGCATTCCATAATCGTGGACAGTTCTCTCATCTAGTGGAAAACAGTCAATAATTACATATTTATTTAACTTTGGGGGTTAGCTAGACCTTTTCAAAAAAGTCTCCTTTTCGAACGTTAAAATTTTATTTTTCACTAAAGTATCTACATTTTTGCTTTTCAGATGGAAGAATTTTGGTAATATTCTGCTCCGTAACTTGTGGAGGAAAATTTGTTTTGCTATCAGGTAACACCCTAATAGCAACATGAAAGTAAGAATGCAAATGGATAGAGGTGGTAAAATATTAACCATAAAGTATATTGTATTCCGAATACGTGGTGGTAGGCCATGTTGATGCTGAAAACAAATAAATAAATCAATATTTATAATATTTAAGATCATTTTTTTTCAATACTCGTAGGGTACTGCTACTGCCATCTATCAGAAGGTTAGAGCAACTAAAATTGCATGGCGGTAATTTTGTAAAAAATATGCATTCAAATCACACGCTTTTTTGTTCCGCTGTTAACTGCTTTATTAATTTTGATTACAATAATTTGTTATCGCTAATTGTGGTAATATATTGTGGACGTTAGAGACAGTAAAAATATTTAATGTATAATAAATGATAATGTATTTATTCATCTTGATACTTACGTATTCAATCCAACCAAGTGGTAAAATAAGATTCGAGAACCTATTAAACTCTGGTTCGTAGTAACCAGATAGGTCGTGTACCCATAAATTACTTTGCATTCTTGCTATTGCTTTGAAGGGTATTCCGGTAATCTAAAACAAAATTATTGTATAGTTACATACTGCCATCTATTGTCCAATGGCACTAACTCTTATTATATATTATTAATTAAATATTTCAACAAGAGATGGCGTTATGTACACCAATTATAATTGCCATTGTTTCTCAAATTGTAAGATTGTAAGTCATAATATCCATGAAGGATAGAATAAACAAATAGAGTGAACAATACCACAACACCCTCTCTTATTATCACTCAATGTTTATAAAAAAGCTAGCTTCTATCGCTAACGTATTCATATAATAAGTCAAAATTTTAAAATATTTTGACTTTTTACATCGCCGCTTTACGTGAATAACCGCACAATTCAAATTTAACCGAAAAAGGGCTAGTATTGATAATCTTATGACAGGTGGTCTTTATTAATTTTTATTATTTTAAATTCATTAATCAAACAGAAAAAATACTTTCTACACTCACACACATTTAGATTTTCTCCTGTATCGTGGGTGTCATGGACACACAAAGACGAATACACAAACACCCAGACCCAGAACAGAAATTTAAATTCATCATTCCGATATCTGTCTGGCCGGGGATCGAACCCGGAACCCACTGAGCGTCAGAATGGCATGCGGACCGCTCCGCCATACGGGTCGTCTACACAAAACATATTGTTTAATTTTTACTTGGCTATGCTGTAAAATACGCGTTTTTAAATTGTGTTATTATTCAATGCAAGCAGCTATATTATTTTTATCTCTACTTATATTTTTATATATACAATCATGTGATGGTGTGTGTCTTTGTCTCTTTGTATGAGTTATCACGCAAGAACGACCGGTCATTACGACAGTGCAAACACAAAAGTTGTAGCTTATCTACCTGGTCAACTTACAGGCTACTTTGGTGTTTTATTTAAAGTTTTTATTTAAGATGTATTGTTTCAAAATTTTCTTGAATTTTATAAAGGATTTAGTATTAGTTAAGATCTCAGGTCTCAGGTCACTTACACACATTAGTAATAGATTAGTGTTTTAACGTCTTTTAAGATATTTTGTAGGAGTCTTGATAATAAATTTTAGTTGTGTATTTATTGTATTATTTAGAATTCTGCTGATCAATAGACATGTATTGTATCTATGGATAAGTTTGTTTAATATTCGATAGCTTAGTAGTTTCGTAAAGAGTATCAGTAGGTGTTAAATAATCTAATTTAAATAATACTTTTATTAGTTTTTTTGTACTTTTTGTCCCAGTAGTAGATTTGTAACCGCACAGTCCCATGCTTCAATTAAAGAATCTACTCGTGGTTAAATTTTTAAACGAATTTTTTGGCGGTACGTATTTTGCGACATTTCTTAAGGAAGTTATTTTTTTTTAACTGTTACGATGTGCAGTGCCTGGACACTGCACACTTCCGTTAAAACATCGAAATACAATTATTTATATATTAATGTTGTAGCATCACTCCACAACTAAAACATGCTACATACGTTCTCTCGGACCCGTCTGTATTTCAAAATTACTTATTGGCAATAAGTAAACGTTTGGACACGCCGATTTCATTTCGATTATTAATATAGTGAATTTATAATAAGGTTTATACAAGGAAGACGTGTAGTTTAGTAATAATTGTAAATTATGTAAAAATCAAAACGATGATCATTGTTTGACACGCCCTTAGAAATAATTTTAAGATTATGACCAATTTCCAGAATTTTCTCCTCGATAAAATCAGTTGGATTGATCCTATGACTTTTGTACACAGGGTAAATATTATACATATACTCTATTATGTTACGGTACGTTTACTATCTAATGTAAGTCCGAGATATTTTCCTTGATAAGATATTTGCAGATAGTCATTATTTATAGTTAGTGGACTACAGGGGTCTATTTTTTTGTTTTTAGCTGCAAATATTAGAAGTTTTACTGGAATTCACGGTTAAAAAAATATTTTTATACCATTTATGTCATTTCCATAATAAAAAATATAATGTCATCTGCATATAATGTTATATCGCCAAAAATTTTGAGTTTAGTTATTCAGTTCAGTTCAGTATTTAAAGATGGTGACTATTTTTATGTTTCGTAGCGTAACACTTCAGTTGGTATATAAATGAAAACCTGATAGTACCAATGTAGACATTTTATTTGACTTTTTTGACATTTATTATTAAAAAAATACTCACTGGTTCGACTAAGACATAAGAGTTGTGTTTTTCTCGATCCGGCTCGAGTCCAGTGACATATGTGTCCTTTGGCGGGCTCCCTGTATAGAAGTGAGGGTATGACATCGCCATAGGAATGCCTGAAATACGAATTCATGTAAATATTTGTTGATTAAAAAAACATATAAGTTAAAAAAAAAAACATAAGTTATAAAAAAATCAGTTTATCGCCACATACCACAATATTTGAATTTACATAATTTACTTATCCTACAAAATATAGCGTGCATGAGCAATAGGAGGTGGCTCAGCTTGAGCTAACATAGAACAATGGTCCGACGCAGCGCTGTTTTTCAGCCACTCCGTATCTCTGTGCTGTTGGACGGGAGTAAAGTGTTTCCCAGCTCCCTTATAATTTTTAGCAAGTGTATCCTCTAAGGTCACCCTTGCACAAGCATGTGTGTGTGTGGGTGTCTGACGACCCGCGTGGCGGAGCGGTCACCATACCAGTCAGATCCCCGGCTAGACTAAAATCTGAATGATGAGTTTAGATTTCTGTTTTGGGTCTGGGTGTTTGTGTATTCGTCTTTGTGTGTCCATGGCACCCACGACACAGGAGAAAATCCTAGTGTGGGGCTATGTGTGTAGAAAGTGTTTGTGTGAATGTGTGTATGTGTGTGAGTGTGTGTACATGTAATTATGATCAGAAAAATGTTTTAAAATCCAGGAGTTTCCAGTAGGTATGTTTTAGATTTTCTGCAGCAAATTGTCGTTTTAGCAGTGCCGATCGATACTTGAACTTAAATGTTTTAGAAGTTATGAAGTTACATCTATTAAAAATTAATAAAATTGTAGAACAAAGCAAAGCATAAATAAAGGACATAGCTAATTTTTGTATTACCTTCTCAAATCTAGTTCCACGTAGGATTTTTTTGCATTTAGGGTATCCTTAATACATTAAAGAATAAGTTTTACAGTCACAGATCATGATGTTTTTTGTAAAAAACAAAATGGTTGGCCATGTTCTTTGAAGTATTTTATTAAGTTGTCGATTATTTTTTTTGTATTTTTACTCTGTGTCGACTTTGTTGAATTGTGGAAATTCGACCATAATCATTTTTTCCATTTTATCGAAAAAGCTCGTTGTAGCGGGAAGTAAGAAAAAAAACATTTAATAAAAGACGGAAAAAATCTTTTTAAATGTTTGACTCAGCAGTACGTTTTTTCTTTTCTTTCTTTCATACCATAGATCCTATAATAAATACTTACCTAAATAGCATTTCGTGGCTTCACTCAATCCAGATGGCAAAATAGGTTTGCCCGAATAGCAATCGGTTTTATTTGACAACCTGTCAAACGAATTTTCAGACAAATTGTATCTGTAAACTGATAGGCCGTCTGCGACAGTTTCCCCTGAAAAAAAATGTGTGATTGATTTTTTTTCTGCATAATCTTACTAATACTATAAATTAATTCCAAAGTTTGTGAGGATGAACATAACTACATGTGTGTTAGTTACTTTTTCACGCAAAATCTACTGGTCGGATTTCGCGGAAATTGACACACAGTTTATGACCTGGAGTAACATATAGTACACCATATATTATTACCGGTGTACATGATCCAAGCGGGCGGAGCGAAAAATCCTCGTTTTACTTTCCTATTTATCACACTGAAGTAGCAAACGAGCATGCAGTCCAGCTGATGGTAAGTAGCTACTGCCGTTCATGGACTGTAAGCAACTTTATACAGAACAGGGGTTCTATTTGAAGTCGATCACAGATGCGTTGCTACGCACGACTATGGTCGCCTATATAAGTGAGCCGGCAACCACACAACGTAAGTGATAGCTTAGTTTAGTAACTTTTCATATCGATGGTGGAAAGTCGCTTACCATCATAGTACAGAGGCACTATTTTGCAGACGGTTTTCCTTAGATATGGCAGCACGTCGTCCTTCTTCATATGCTGATGGTACATGATTCCTTCGTTCGAGCCTACTATAGAGTCAGGGCAACTCTGAAATAAGAGAGTTATTTAAATTAAATGGGGATGTGCTATGGTTACAAGTGGTAGGTGGTAGAACCAGTGTAGTTCGACAGAAGAGGTACCACCACACCTATTTCTAGCGTGAAGCAGTTCTCGCGCTAGTCGGAAGGGTGTTGCTGCCGGCTCACTTATGTGTGAGGCGGCCATCTCAGTCCTCGGGAGTAGCAACGCATCTGTAATCGACTTCAGACAGAACCCCTGTTCTATATGAAGTTGCTTACGTTGCATGGGCGGCAGTGACCACTTACCATTAGATGGACTGTTAAAAAAACATTTAATTGATAAAAAAAGTTAAACTCTTCGTCTTTCAAGGCTTTATCACGAGGGGTTGTCAAAGTGACGTAATATTTATGTCTGGCGCTTTTTTTTTGCACAAAATCGCTACTTTTTAATTCGCTAGACAGTAGACTGCATTACAAAGAGTGGTTTCCGAATTTGCCGAAATTTTTGAGTTCGGGCCCTTTCGTTTGTATTGTATTATATGTTTAATTAAATCAGTTAAGTAATTTGAGAGCATTCCAAATAATAAGGAAAAACGCTCCGCGATAAAGACGAGCAATATTTGTAAATAAATTTTAAGGCGAAATTAATTTTAAGGTGGTTCTGTATGTTACTTAATCACGCAAGTACCACTGGTACGATTTACATGAAAATTTGCATGGATGTAGCTTATTTAACTGGTCGGTCTATAGGCTACTTTTGATTTCGATATTTTTCGCTATTTAAAGATGGCGACTATTTTAGAGACGACACTACACTCTTTGATTTCAGATTTTCATACTTCCATTTTAAATAAAGAGAACGCTCGCTCCAACGATTAGCGAGTAAAAAGCTTCACCTGGTAGTAATGAAAAAAAAATCAAATAACAACAATATTTTTCCTTCCATCTTCACATTTTTTTTAGTTTCATAAGTTTCACCGTTTCA
>MOOZ01000696.1:110528-121019 GCA_002930495.1 Cecropterus lyciades | reverse complement strand
ATCCGTATCCGTATCCGCGGATATCCGAGGCATGAGAAAGATCTGTATCCGTATCCGCTATTTTTTGGGCGGATCTTAAACGGATCTTTTATACCTATTATTAATTCATATTATTTATAAATTCATTAAACATACGAACTTCTAAATGTACACAGGTGATTAGGTAGCAATGTTTCTAATATCACATATTTAACTATTGCAAAAATCAATATCTTAACATTATATGTTAGTACATACAATGACAGTTTTTTGCAATGATAGGGAAAAACATAAACAATGATTGTTTAAGGAAAAGTAATAAACTCGTACTAAGGGCACAGGCTGACACATGTCAATAAAGCAACTGTCGCTTCAAGGTCACGCGTAAGTAAATTTATAAGAAAGTTGGGATCCGTATCCGTATCCATATCCGCGGATTTGGACGTATCCGTGGCTCTATTATTTTGACGATCCGGCACATCTCATGAAAGTAGTAAACGAGCATGCAATCCACCGGACGGTAAATGGCCACTGCCGCCCATGGAAATTTGTAAATAAACCCACTTAAAAACAGTCTTACCTGACGTTAGCCACAGATGCGTTGCTACCCCTGAGGGCTAATTTGGAATGCCTCGGATAAGAACACAACAGTGCATAAGGAATAGGTGTGGCGGTAGTGCTTTCGGACTCGAACCACAAAGAGTTCTACCACTGCCGTTCTTTCTTCGTTCGCGCAGACTTTGATATAATCCATCCATCCAGTATATTTTTAAGATCCACTATTGGACAGAGGTCTTCCCTAAACGGGGTTTGTCCGTATTCACCGCGTCTGTCATGAGTATTGGCGGCTGCAATGGGTTCTGTCACAAACACTTATAGACACTGTAGCATATATTATAGAAGCTGCTGCCCATAAAAATGTTCACCTATTTTACATCCAAGGTAACGAAATTTCCCAAAAATGTGCTTTTTATTTCTAACCAAAAGCCTAAATCTGAAATTTCACGCTCGTAATTTTAAAATGGTGGAATATCTACATAGAATTTCACCTCTTTATTGTGGAGATATCCGTTAAGGATGTGATGTCACTGGCTGGACAGGGGGTTATCCCGGACTATCTTACTCTGTACGTTACGTGGCGTATCACCGCAGCCTTGCTGGCATTGGACTTTTGAGGTCACCTATCTACTAACTTAGGGGTTGAATTTTGGAAAACGCTGAAATACGTAACTCGTTATTTTTGCCGTGCTCAATTTATACGAAATTCATGCAAATATCTCCAAGGAATAAAAACTTTCATACAAACTTTTATTGTCTAGTTCACCCCCTTGGTGATTAAATTTTGAAAAATCCTTCCTTAGTGGATGCTTACGTCATAAGAGCAATACGTCTGCGAAGTTTCTTGCCCTAAGGGTTTGGCCTTTGAATTCATACATCAGTCAATTACTTTGCCTTTTATATATATAGATTATATCTGTATGAACCAAATCTTCTGATCCAAAAAAAAAACCCTAGGCGGGGGACAAGGGAACAAGAACAAGGAAAACTATGGCCTAAATAGTTTAAAAACATGTTAAATCTAGCTTTTGAGGTCTACTCGTTTGACGATCCGCGTGGCGGAGCGGTTACAACACTGGTCTGCTACGCAGTGGGTCCCGGGTTCGATCCCCGGCCAGACTGACATCTGAATGATGAGTTTAGATTTCTGTTCTGGGTCTGGGTGTTTGTGTATTCTGTTGTCTTTGTGTGTCCATGGCACCCACGACACAGGAGAAAATCCTACTGTGGGGCTATGAGTGTAAAAAGCGTTTAAAAAAAAAGCGTTTACTGATGAACATAAGCCTTTCCTAAGGTGGTAACTAATAGTCACTGCGCCTGAGATGTGTATTGTGACATAGTGAATATTGATGTTACACAGTGTTGTCCATCCCCAGGATTTTCTTCCTAAGAAATCTCCTACGATATCCACGGGAAGAGGAAGTGGTATTATTTAAGAGCGACACTACAAGGAAACATTAATAAACTAAAAAAAACCCTAACCCAATTTGGAGACCTGTGCCCAGAAGTAGAAAATAAAAACTTGCAGCCATAACTATTTACTACTGTTATTTGTTATTTTTATTATGAAACTAGAAGTACGTTTGTACGTACTTTTATTATAAAACTACAAGTACGCAAATAATGTTAGTCGTAAATAAAAATACTAATATACACAACTCCAGTACCTCGATTTTTACGATTGACGAACCTGTAGTAGCCTCATTAATGGTAGTCGTAAATTTTGGGAAACTGGCCGGAAGCTGAAAACGAAGCTACTGGAATTGGATTGCGAAATCCGGGAAGATCAATGACCTTCTGGTTCTGACCTAGTTCTGTTATTGACTTCTTTTGTTATGTTAATTCGTAGAATTAATGCACTTAGCGGACCTTTTTACATTTATTTGAACATGTAATTAAATAACATCGGAAAGATCGCGTAATCGCGTGTGAGTATGGTAACAAACAACACGCGTGGGACAATCGTTATCGTAATCGACTGACTGTGAGTCCTAGGTTAGATCCCCAACTATTTTATTCACATAATATTTTAGTAAACATATTTATATTTGAGAAATGACTAAATGTTCTCTCGTAAAGGTGGTAGAACCCTTTATGGTTTGACTTCGGAGGCACCAGCGCTGCTGATTTGGTTGAAGGGTGTGGTAAGGGAGACAGACTTAGCCAAGGCGTTCAAACTTAGTTACCAGGAGTCGCAACACATCTGTGGCTAAACTCAACTGACATTGATCTTACCTCGGATTATTACAGATGTGTATAATGGCAGTGGCCATTTACCATCAGATGAGCATGCAGTCCACCTGATGTTAAAGCTTGTTTGCTACTTTCATGTCATAAAAAATATGTACATATATCTTAAGTAATGTAGCATTCAAAATTGCCAGACTGAGATAGTCGCACTTTTATTGGGCTGATGTGTTGTTATTGCAAAGTACTAACGCTTTGAATGTCTCTCGTTTAGTACAACTAGAACAGAGTAGCGCTTCGAACTGTTTTAGGTGGAAATAAGTATTGCAGTAGTGCATTACGGGAAACATTTGGACTCGTAGGACAAATAAACGGTTATAGTCGTGCCAATTAACGTTGAAACTAACGCTTACTACACTCGTAGCCCCACACTAGAATTTTCTAACACACACAGATGTATAAACACGAACCCAGACCCAGAAGAGAAATCAAAATTTATTACTCAGATGTCTGTCTGGCCGGGGATCGAACCCGCACCCATTGCGTGTCAGATCGGAATGGTGTGGTGCTCTGCCACCGGTCGTAGGAAAATTAAAGGAACTCTACATTCACCTTTCGATTTCAATAGGGTGATTGATATGATAAATGGATATTGAGTCTGGGTGATTGTGTCTGTCTTTGTATATAACCGCGTAAACAATAAATAAATGTATAATAGCCCTATTATATACTATATAATATACGAATTACATATATATTACATATATAATATACGAATGACTTAAAACAGAATTGAAAAAAAATAAAACAGCATTTCGATTAACGGACTGATTAATATCGAGGCTTACCAGATTTTATGAGCTTTTAAAATATATCTATAACGCAACTGATTAATCGGTCAGTTTGTATGGATGAAAGCATTCATCAGTTTGGTAAAAAAAAACACGTGTGAGTGAAATAAAGCAAGATTTACATGGAAATATCAATTTTCAGCTTCTCGTTCGTTTCGAGCACGTTGTTAAAAATTCTTTTGGTTGGAATATTTTGCTGCAATCAAACTTTGAGGTAGTAGAACAAGTCTATCGCGAAGTACATTCGTTGTGTGGTTGCCGGCTCACTGTCATATGAGGTACCCATCTTAGTCTTTCTGAATATCACCGCATATGTGACTGATTTCAGATAGAAACCCTGTTCGAAATGGAGTGGCTAATAGATGTCTAATAGAAAGAAAAAAATCGAAAGATTCTCTCTTTTCCTAAGACAACTAACTTACTAGTTCGATCCGCGACCTCACAAACATCAGAATGAATATAATTTTTTGATATGGGTCTGGCTGTTTTGTATCTGCCTTTGTATGTGTCCATAGCACCTATGTACCTAGTATATAGGAGAAAATCCTTGTGTGGTGCTATGAATGTAGAAAGCGTTATTTTTATTATAAAATATCACATCGATAAGCAAAGATGGAGTATGAGGGAAACGACATTTACAAACCAAATATATCTCGTAAAATCTTTTCGAAGAACTATTATTCAAAGCTCTTTGTTCGAACATCCTCTAAATATCTGGTACTAAAGTGAATACCCTTTTTACATACCAAAAGACACTTTAATACATTGTAGAAGTTTTTCCCAATGGCAACAGTACTTTCCGATAGTTTTCCGCTGAATCGCTTGAGAGTTTTTCCTCGTCGGCACTGGATGGCGACTAATAACATTTTGTTGACAACTCGCGGTGTCGCGGTGTGAAGCGCGGAGGGGTATATCTATAGAGCTGCTAATATCTCCTAGAATGTGCCCTTATGTCCTATTTTCAGGAAATTCTAAAAGTATATAAGAAGATGAAAAGTGCATTTCAACTTTGGAAGGACATTGATAGTAATACGTAAATATCATACAGAGCGATTTTCGGCTATCTGATTTTCGTAATCAGGTATATAAAATATTTTTATTTCGTAACCAATAATATGAAAAACAGTCCTGATTGTGTAAAACTATTTTTTAGAAAGTCGTATTACGTGTGATGAACAATAAAAAAACCGCTGCAAAAGTAATTTCAATTTAAACCAGATAATTTGCTTACTACACAGTAATCATGGAAATCTTGGTATAATACAATGAACGACATAAAAGTGTAACGCTTATATCATTATGAACATACTTGTTACAGCTCTATATACATCCGCCCACCATCCAGCCAGGAGTTGAGGGTATAAGGGCGGGCGTAGCGCGCAACCAGCCATTCGCGATCTGACTCGCCACCCGATAACTCGGGGTGGCATCCAAACAGTTCCGAGCGAGTACGACCGCGCGCGTACGTATGCCACTATACTTTGTGTTAGAATCTGGGAAGTAATTTGTGTGTTTAGAATATTTTGTGTTTAAAAGTTTTTAAATTTTGTAAGCGATTTTTAGTGTATTTGATTTTATTTTAATGCTTTTTAAAGGATTATTCGATCCGATTTCGAGGTCTGGATTTGAATTTATTTTTAAATTTATTTACTGCAGGTTAAATTTTAGAGTTAAAATCGTTCGTTCATTTCCATTAATTTAAATTGAGTTTTTGGCGGTGATGATAAGTATTGATTTTTTTAAATTCGTAAATTCAGAATTTTCTACGAAGTAGTCGGCGCTGGCGGAGTCGGTAAGTAGTCAAATTTGTACCAAATGTGTTACCGTTGCTATGAAGGCTTATCTCCTGATTTATATTTTGTCCCAGTTGTTTCAGAAAAGGCTTTTCACAGAATTGAATTACGTTTACGTTACACGTTTCATTTGGAGTCCGTTTTAAAGGCGAGGAAAATTTCGTCCGCCTGAAATGAAATTATGTGTATATAAGGGTAGACGTAATGAGACAATTTTCAGGCTGTTTTAAGTAATTTTATTTTTAATGAAATTTTACATTTTTTTTATTCTGCGTTTATCCGTTTTATAACAGTTTAAAAAAGCAATATTTCACATACTTTTAATGATAACATTTGCCTGCGTGTAAAGTTTACACAAAGGATTTTGTCATCTTATTTTTGTGATTTGTTGTGATTTGATGTTGTTTGAAATATATATACGTTTCATACTTAGTTCTCGACTGTACTATATTACAGAACCGTTCTGGTTCTAAGTTATCTATGTACACGTAGGTGTAGACTTCGTTGCAGCATCTGCACTGTTTAGTTATATCCATGGAAGTCAGTTTATTTTATTAGGTGGGGTTAGATTGTGTTTTACTGCATTTCAAACAAAAAAAATACTAAAACGGATCATAATTTTTGCGATTTTGACGACTCGCGTTGCGGAGTGATCACCATGCCGGTCTGACACGCAGTGGGTTCCGGGTTCGATCCCCGACCAGACAGACAACTGAATGATGAGTTTAAATTCTGTTCTGGGTCTGGGTGTTAGTGTATTGATATTTGTGTGTCCATGGTACCCATGACACAGGAGAAAATCCTACTGTGGGGCTAGGAGTGTAGAAATCGTTTATACTTTTGCATAGTACGGATTTTTTTTATTTAATTGAAGTAACAACCAAGCATCCATCTGATGATAAGTTTACTACCGTGAATTTACATCTGTGATTTACCTTAAATTGGTAAGTCTTTCCAGAGGTAATTCACAGATGAATTGCTGACACTGAGGACTAAGTCTGACTTTCACCTGCCACCTATCACATATCGCGAACTAAAAGACGGTAGCGCTGGACACTGCTTTTAAGCAGAGATAGGTGATCTTATGATAATTGGGAGTCAATTTAAAAACATTATAAGCGACACCACGGTATTTCACACCTATTTTTAGCGTGAAGCAGTTCTTGCGTTTCGTTTGAAGGGTGTGATTGCCGGTTCCCTTGTATATGAGGCGATCATCTCAGTCCTCCGGAGCGACGCATATGTGATTAGATAGAATCCCGGTTCTATTTGAAGTTGGTTACAGTTGTCTTTGGGCCGTGATCATGTGGACACATCACCTGGACTGTATGCTAGTGTGTTATTTCAATCTTATGTTATTTTATGTATAGATGTAAGTATGTTTGTCTTTTGAGGAAAAACTTGATCCATATCCTTGATTCGATTTGGACCGCAGATAATCTAGATTAACACGTGGGATACTCTTTATCGCGGTAAATGACTGAAGCGGGTGGGACGGCGGTAGCTAGTCTTGTATAAAAACATACCTAAGTTTATCAGGTATGTATATACACATCCAATAATTTATTTTATAATTATAATTTAATTATAATCATAATTAACCTGCTACGAATAACGTTTACGATAATTACACTGTCTTACGACGATATTTGACGACCCGCGTGGCGTAGCGGTCACCAGACCGGTCTGACACGCGGTGGGTCCCGGGTTCAATCCCCGGCCAGGCAGACATCTGAATGATGAGTTTAAATTTCTGTTCTGGGTCTAGGTGTGTGTATTCGTCTTAGTGTGTCCATGGCACCCAAGACACAGGAGAAAATCCTACTGTGGGGCTATGAGTGTAGAAAGCGTTCTTACGCCGTCCATTTGCAAATAACCATTACCAAATTAGTCGAGGTAATGTTACGTGAGCGTAGGTTAGGGACGAATTAGTGCGTGTTACGAAATTTTGTTATTGTTATTTTTTCGACATGAAAATATTCCTGTAATTTTTCAATTTTTGTTTGCTTGATACTTCGAGCCGCTCGAAGTATTAAGCAAACAAAAATTGAAAATTATTTATCAATATATCTTATTGGCATAAACATAAAGTATAAGCGTATTATAAAAAGAATGGCGTAATCGGACAAAAAATAAACAAAAAAACATATTAATGTAGTATATTGATGTAAGTTTGATTTATTTAAACAAAAACATACTTTTACAACAATAAAATAATATATAACAAGTACAAAATTATCTACAAAAAATTTTTCCTTTGCAATAGGAAGTTGGCAACGAAACCTTCGTATGCTTATAGTTTTTTTTTATGTTTCTAGTTTTATAGTTCCGGGCACATTATTTTTATAATATAGAAGTAGCAAACGAGCATGCTGTCCACTTGATGGTAAGTGGTCATTGCCACTCAAAGACATTTGTAATCAACCCTAAATCAGATCAGTATTATCTGACGTTAGCCACAGATGCGTTGCTACCCCTGAGGACTAAGTTGGTACGCCTCGAAGTATGACTCGACTAGAACACAACAGCGCATAACAGTGCTGTCATTAGGCAGAAATAGGTTTAACGGTGGTGATTCCGTAGTCGAACCACAGAAATTTCTACCACCTTTAAAGTTACTTTCATATGTGACTTTCACTCGTATGTGAATATACCACTATTCATATATATATGTTAATATTAACAGCATCAGTCAGTTTTATTTATATATTGGAAATAAAAAAGGATAATAATTAATATAGCAGGCGGTATTAAATCCTTCGAACATATTGGCGTATTTTTTTAGCTCTCATATTTAGACTAGATGGGTTATACGGGTGTAATATTATATTGCGTGATAACATAACGAATATAAATTATATCACGAAGGAGTGATAATTAATCAGACTAAATAGATTACATTTGTTGCAGAAAGATAATGTCAGAGATGACACTGATGTATTATAAGCTATTAGATTTTGTGACTGTATTTTTTGTATAATTTACTTTTAAAGTCATGGATAGCTTGGAGGAAGGAATTCAATCGCTTTACTTTTAATGGGGTTTTTAAATTCATGGTACGTGCTTTTGATTTCGAATATCTGATTGTAATTAAATCAGATCTGGTGGAAAAACTACCCCTGAAAATGACTACCTGTGGTGGAATTAACTATCCCTTAATTTTCCTTAAATTTGGGCTGTAGCGCGTGCCCAAGAAATGGACCTATATAATAAATACATACATTCAAACATACATAAACATAAACTATAATAATAATATGCAATATACATAATATATTTTACATGTTTTCACGATTCATCGTTACATAATAAAGCACCGTTTTGTAAAATAAAATTGTGTTCCAAACACAGCTGATACTAATATGCTAGGAGTTTATGAAATGGACTCGAATTTAAAGAGTTGCAATTGTCTCATAAAAGAGGGTCCATTAATACGATGCCCATTCAATTTCATGCTTAATACGGGACTAGAAAAAAATCATTAATACTTTCTACCTCAGAAGGTCCCTGAAAATTGCGAACATTATTAACAATTTTATCAAAAATCCATAGATTTTATTGAACAATACAATATAAGTCATGGTCGTGCGCTCATATCTTTACGAAAATGGAAAAAACTACTTCTACCAATAAACGTCGGAGATAAAAATATATTGTTGTGCCTTATCAAAAGTTTATGCTCGAACGTACATTGAAAATATGTGTTCTTTGTATGGTAAGTTCTTTGTAAGGTAGAAATAATATGTTTCTACCTTTTAAATACACATTATTATTATTACCACGAAAAGCGGAAGCATTTTTTATAACATTAAAAACAACAAAACCGCATATGAGACGGACGGCATACCCTCGTATGTAGTCCGTCTCATGCTATGCGGTCACTGCTGTTCATGACTATATGTAACACGAACCAGAAGACGATCAAATGTGCATCGCCAATTATAACGGATAAATAGCCGGATCAACTTACACAAAGTTAGAAGAAAACACTGCCAATATGATTTGAAGCGTCAAGAGTTCCTGCGTTTTAGTAGAATGACATTGCATAAAAAGCAGGTTAATTTTCAAGAGTGACGACGCTTCTGTGATCAGGTTGACATATTGACTTACCGTTAAGTAAACTGCAAGCTCGATCGCTATTTTAATCTTAAATCAAAATCCAAAAAAATATATATTTTTAGGAATCAGAAGTGAAATAATATTAAAAAATAACAAAAATTTAATAATCTAACACTCAGTTACATTTATTTTGACTGTCTATTATTAAAAAAAACACCAAACTTGATAAGTAACGAAAATAATGAGAACGCACAACTGCACCGAGCGGTGACTGACTAAAAGAATTCCCTTCAACCGCTTGTGCTCGTCCATTTATAGGCGTTGTGTATCTTTATTTTATCATCGTACAATCATATCGCGTTGTTGTCAATGATGACATTTGTTGGCATCGAACAATATATTAATATTCCGACAAACCCCTTATGAAGCTTAATCGTAACTAACAGGTGTTATATTAAATAACTAAACATTGTATAAAAGTATCGTATAATAGGACGGTCCAATTAAAAATAGGTTACATTGTCACCATAGTTACAGTATGTTTCACATTTATCACGATAAAATGCTAACAATGTCGGTATTTACACAAATGGCATTCCAAAATTTATTTATGGCCTCTTTTAGCCAAATGGCGAGGCTTATTGAGGGTTGATTAAATTTTAATTAAAATCCAACGTCGATATCATTTATTGAAACACAGACGTGTTTCAATAACGATGCCGTTTATTTATTGAAATACGTCTGTGTTTCAATAAATAAATGGCACTAATATGCGTGAGTAACTTATTGTTCAAATGAAACAAAATCTATTTACATAGTGAATTAAATTTTGTATATTACTGTAGAGTTGCAAGGTAGAATGAGTATGGATCGACCGGGAGATACCACTGTCACTCCCGATTCTAGCTTGATAGGTTTTTGGATTTCGGTAGAAGGGTGTATTTTCTTCTTTTTTTTTATCTGATTGAAATAGCAAACGAGCATATAACAAAAGCATAAGTAACAAATGGAACATTAATTTAGAACAGGGGTTCTACCTGAAGTTTTTTTTTTTTTTTTTTTTT
>MOOZ01000696.1:11322-22974 GCA_002930495.1 Cecropterus lyciades | reverse complement strand
CCGACGATATACATCAACTTACACATAAGAAACAACATAAGGATAAACGCTTTCTACACTCATAGCCCCACAGTAGGATTTTCTCCCGTGTCGTGGGTGCCATGGACACACAAAGCCGAATACACAAACACCCAGATCCAGAATAGAAATCTAAGCTCATCATTCAGATGTCTGTCTGGGGGATTGAACCCGGGACCCACTGCATATCAGACCGGTATGGTGACCGCTCCACCACGTGGGTCGTCCAAGACTAGGAATAGGAAGTTCTATCTGAAGTCAAACACCAAAGCGTTGCTTCTTTCTAGGACTAAAATGGTCGCCTCGTATGTTAGTGATGAGGAAACCAAGCCTCTGTGTTTAAAGAACTTGCATCTTACATCTTTGTAGAAAAAGTATTGTAATATAAATAACGTAGGGCACTTTAGATATGAGAGTTTAAGAAGTGTACACACTCCGCAATCATTTCATAAAATTTGGTACTTTAGATATGTGCCTGTTAATGTGGCTGATTCTTTTTAATATGTTACGAGTACTCAAGTACTCAAGTACGTGGTCTTAATTTATTAACTGCCGATATTTCAACTCACCTGCATGTCATCACGATACATGCATTTGTGGTGCAATGAGCAATTTAAATGTAGATTGTTTATCACGTATTTAAATCAATATATCAATTCCACGATAATATTAATCTATAATGATAATATATATTATCTAACTCATGTTTACCACTTCTATATACATAGCGAGTTTATTCTGTTAAAATGTGGAGAATTAAAATAAATTCATTGTATAAAAATTTAAAATAAATTAATGAAAAATCAAATATAGTCGTCTTAATTATGTAACGTCTCAATTTTTCACTTTCCGCATCCAACCGCTCCACTCCTAGTTTCACTCACTCATATATTCCAATCTTATATATAACAATATCCTCATATATAACAATCTTGAATCAACTCATTTACAATCCAACATAAATATAATGCATCATTAAATTATATCTTTAATGAACCATAAATACGGTCTGAGCGTGAAAGTGACACAAGAAACCACAAAGGGGGTTCTTAATAATTGATTGCGGCAAGTGAACTATGGTTCCCGGGTAGTGGTTTGCGTTTCCGAGTGCAGATGACAGATTTATGAACTATTTGCCTCATCAAAGATCCTTCAGACTTACTATGACATTAAAATGTAATTAGTAAGAAGATGGATCGTAAATTGATTAACTCTAAATAGCACGACGAGAATAAACGGAACCTAACGCGTAATTTGCATTTTGTGGAAATAACAAAATTGTTTTCGCATTTTCGGGAGTTTCCAAAAGTTCGCAGTTATTAAAGGGGATAAACATTTATGATCATACTTTTATAGCACAAAAAATCACTGTCCCATTTGTTTTACGACTACATCCTTTTAGACTACGTTATTAGGATTGATTTCAAGATTTTTACTTAATTTGTCGAAATTTTGAATCCGGTTTATTTTTCGATCGCATTGTGCCATATATTAAAACTAGCAGACACGTGCCGACTTCGTTGGGCATTAAAAATTTTTTGCAGTGATTCTCAATACTAAATGTTAGGGTTTATTACCCAACTGCTAAAAGGAGGGTTATGTTTTGACCACGTGTGTACATATGTATTAATTTGCATGCCAATTTGGCTAAATATCTATGCTGTACTATGTAAAATCTCGGTATAACTACATTTTTTGTTACCTTTCAAGTGAATATTAAAATAATTATGATTATTTTAATTGTTCAATACTTCCTTGTAAACAATATTTGGTGTAATGTTATTATCTAAGCAGCAAAATGTATTGTTTTTCTATATATGAAACATATTATATATCTGACTATGGGAAAACACTCTTTTTTTAAATTAATGCCTCATTTTGTTCCGGACCATTATCTATAAAAGCAGCAAAAACACGTTTATTGTATGGGAGCCCCCTTAGATATTTATTTTACTTTGATTTCATTATTTTTTTTTCAAAATAAATATATAACTAAATATTCTGTGAACATTTCAAGCGTCTACTTGTTGCCGTTATTAATATCAAGCAAAAAAATCACGTTTGTTGTATGAGAGCATCCTTAAATATTTATTTTATTCTGCTTTTAGTTCATGTTGTTATAGCGTCAACCGAAATATATTATCTGTAAAAAAATTCAACTGTCTGCCTATCACGGTTCATGATGCGCTTGGTGACAGTCAGACGGACAGACGAACAGACGGACAACGGCGGCGTTTTTATCCTTTGGGTACGGAACCCTGAAATTGGATTGGCAAATTGGATTAAAATCGGTTCAGTAACTTAGGAGTTCATAGTGACATCTTAGGTTGGACAAAGATGCGTTGTTACCACTGAGAATTGAGTTGTAATGTTTTGGATTTGTAAGTCACCACACCCTTCAGATTAAAACAACAGCGCTTAACACTGCACACTGCCGAGATACATAGAGTGTGCGATGATGGCATATTTGAAAGGTGTGATAAAAGAGAGACTTACGCGAAGCATATAAGTCTTTATGGGAACAACGCGTCCGTGACCTAATTCAAGAAGGCTTCCAATCCTATTTGTGATTGATTATAGATTTCCATGGAATGTTTTTTTTTTCTTTTTACATATAATAAAAAATTATATTTCGCGACTCTCTACATCGCATACATTTGCCAAAATAGAGGGACTTGTAATGAGAAATAATGGATTTCTATATTTTTACAATTTCTGTAAGCTTTTATGCTTTAAATCAAATCAACCAAAACTACAGTATTTAATTAAAAAGATTTAATATATTTCCATATCTTGATGTGACATATTATAGTCCATGTTGCCTTAAAATACATCTACATTATCAAAAAATGTTAGTTTTTATGTTATACAAGCGTATTTCCGCGGCTCCGCCCGTTTTAGTCATGTCTATCACGATAATGAATATCCATCCATCCATCAGCCCTTGAAAGTCCATTGCTGGACATAGGCCTCCCCGAACCTGCGCCACTCCGACCGGATAATGAATATGCTATGTGTTAATCATGTTTATAAACTATGTGTGCCTTTCAGCGAAATCTGGCTATTACTTTTTACTTGAAAGAGTAACAAACATATACATTCTCATAAACTTTCGCATTTACAATATTAGTAAGGTTTTTTAAAAGGTGGGTGAAACTACTGTGCTTAGCTTTCATAATATTTCAAATATGTTTTAGGTAAAATTGTAGGTCATCTTTACAATTTGATAATATTAGAGTTGAACTTTAGTCAAGTTTGTTAAAGTGTGAATCACAATCAGGGACCTCACAAACTATAACGATGTTAAACAAAACTTATTCCAAGTTTGATTGCTTCCCTTTTGATTGGGTTGGCGTCAGCTGTTTTACTACTGGCGATCAAACATATTAACGTAACAGATACAGTTTGAATCGAAATTAAGAAATAGTCGAGTCAATACAATATTTCGTTAGGATGATTTATAAACATGCATAAATATCTACAATGCTGTTTGTCTGGGTAATTTATAAAAAAAATATTGAAGTAAAACTTCTTTAAAATGGCTGTGATTTGTAACTCGATGAAACGAAAATACGTTAATTAAGGCAGTTATTAGTTAAGTTTATTATACGCGAAATAATAATTATTAAGTTTCACTTCAGTCTTTTTTAATTTTATCCAAAAGAGTGTAGCAAATCAAACTTTTACATAATTGTAAATAATCATAACATCCTAATCGTATCAAACTCATTCGAGTTGAAAAATGCCTACGAAAACGTCAATCATCATGCGTCAAAAATATGATCATCAAGATCGCTGTGAATCGCTAAAGCATATACTCGTATAGAATATACTCGTCGAAAATACAACACATGACTTAGGACCGAAAACTTTCCTATTGATCCCAAACAAATTCGTTAGGGTGACAGTCCGTTAAACAAATCTCATTACACTCCTTACGCATCATTAAAACTTTCACAGCAAATGTAGGTATTTTTAGTGGCATTATATAAGGTGTAAAATAGGTGTGGCGTATTGCTTCCGGAGTTCAATTCCGAAAATACCACCGTTATAGGTACCTATTTAGGCCGCATAACAGCAGTTATGTATGCACTTTTGTGTTATACTTATCCTAAGTCAACCAATTTAGTCCTCAGGGGTAACAACGCATCTGTGGCTAACCTCAGGTAAGATTTTGATCTTATCTGGTGTTGATTACAGCTGTCCCTGGGAGTCAGTGACCACCATCAGATAGACTGCATGCTCCTTTGATACCACACAACAAATGAAAATCACCCACCCGATTAAATATTCATACGGATCAATTAACACTGGGCACTTAAACAGAACTATAGCAACTAGACGTAATACAGTTCCTAGTCTTGTTGTTTGCACGGCGGCTCGCAGAGAGGTGAGTGATGTCGGATCGCACAATACCATCTGGACTGTCGAAGCGTTAACTTGCTCCGACAACGCTTGCGGCTAGTTGTTCAAGGCAACTCTTTATTGGCCTCATTGACATATAATGTTAGCCTGTTGGTCCGGCCACTTAAGTAACAGTTATTATAGAGAAATAATTGTTGCATCAATAAGTAACTAATATCCATTCTTTACTCTATAATTTTGCCTTTATAATATTAATAAAAATCCTGAAAAACGTTTAATCATAACGATATAAAGATAATATTGCAATATGTGACCCATCCCTAAGTATAATTACTAAAGCACTATGGGTATCTCCATTGAGCAGAAAATTTCCTAATTAATTCTATTCACCACAAGTAGCAAACGACCATGCAATCCAAACTGATATTATTGCGTAAGCTTTGCGCCGTTTGAGAAAGTCAAAAAAACAATTCCATCATATACATATATTATATGTGAATAGGGTACTCATCTACTTAATAGTGAAAGTCGGACTTAGCGCCGTACATTTTGCCCTAAAAACCGGATATTATCTTCTTTACAGAAGTTTTTTTTTTTAAACATCGTGAGGCACGTTATATCAGCCGACCAAAAAGGGAAAAGAGGAAAAGAACAATACGATGACCACGACCACTGTGTCAAGAGTTTAAAGTAATTTCAATAACAAGAAAAATTCTGTCACGTATTATTGTAACAATTGTTAAATCACAGTTTCGTTCAATAGCGTGCTAAGCATTTACCGAATAACCTACCAAAAGGCTGACAGGTCGGACTCATAAATATTAGGCTGGACGTGACCGAAAAAAACAAATATGTCCGGATACAACCGGACAGATGGCAACCCTATATGCGAAGAAGCTAAGCCAAGGATATGAGTCAAAATCATGAATAAGATTCATTAGTTAACTTTGACAACGATTCTGAAAATAGGTTCATCAAATCTATGTTCTTTATTATGGAAGTAGCAAACGAGCATGAATCCCATATGATGGTAAGTGGTCACTGCCGCCCGTGGATATCTGTAATAAACAGATAAGATCTGTCTTACCTGATGTAGTCAGGTCGCATCTACCCCTGAAGACTAAGTTGAAATACGAGGTACTTTAACTTAGTAGTCTGTATAAGGTGTGGGTGGAACTAGGGATTAAACCTACAGATGCGAGCTAAGGGCGCACAGAAGTAACGAGTATTACCTCTTTATAGCACAACCTACCCGGTTATCTTTTATAGAAATGGTCAAATACGAAGTTTAGCACCGACTTTGCTTACCTCTTAGCTACCACTCATATCTGATAAAAAAAGCATTCTATGAGTTAAAGTATATCATCACGGGTAGAACCATGCGGATTCTAATTACCAATTACTCCCCGATTAAAGTACATCTAACGTGGATAAGTGTGGGGGAACCCTTAAGTCATTCGTAAAGTGTATGGCATCATAAACTGTATCTAATCCTATTATGTTTATAGGCAATACTGTGGCAACTAAAGTGATGTATTGTACAACCTACAGGGACGTAAAAAACGTAAAAATGTACATAAGTCAGCATATTTGTTTAGAAATGCGTTTGTGATAAAGTTACCTCTTTTTAATGCTATGAATATTAATTTTAAAGTTCGTGATTATTACATTACATTGAAAAAAAATCTCTATGTATTTTTAAAAATCACCATCGTGATAAAAATTGGCAAAATGATCAAAAAGCAAAGGGATCAAAAAAATCACATTGTTTTTATATAAAACCATCGTAAATTTCATGGCGTTTCATAAAAAAATGTAAATGGATATCATGTGAACTTTTATCGTTAACAAATTCGATACTATAAAAGCTACAGAAGGTACTACTTGTTAAGAATGTTACGTAAGAAAATTTACGAGCTACCGTCATATTGACTTGTTACGATCTTTACTACAACATAACATCATAATGTTTTCCCCTAATATTGCGGTTGAGTTAATGTGTACAAAGTTGCGAACTTGAGACGTGTTATTGGGAACTTTTGTTGTCAAATCTATCGGCTTCATATATGTGATGTTGAGTTAAAGGCAGCGTAGTAATTTAATATACATTGTTAGAGGTTTCTTTTGATCTAGTAGCTTTGATCTTCTTTTATTTGATGTCTGATGTAGATATGTCTGTTTTAGGTTGTTGGTGGTCAAACATTTTTGAGTTGATTTATAGGACATTTTAGATTTATTCTCCTTTAGCAGCGTTCGGCAACAAGCGGACCGCGGAAGATCGAACCTGGGATCGCCAAATATTGTCTAAAATACCTACTTGAATAATATTTTCATACTGAAGCGGCCGCTCCAGACACCAGCACGGCACATATAGGGTGCGGCAGAATATTATGGATACTTTTTTAGGTTTTCTTTGGAGATTTCAGTGGGGAGCCGTAATTGAAGTTTGCTCCTATCCGTACTAACTTAAAATGACTTGCCGACCCTTGTCCTTTGTTAAATGGTCTTTATTGTTCAGACACTTGGAATATATACTTTTTGTTCCAGGGTCCAAGTCTTTCTATTTGGTCATTAAAATAATCTTGTAATTGAATTTAGGAATATCATAACTAAATGTGTAGCAACCTTTGATGTTATTTTTAGTCTCGCTCGGCGTAATTCAAATAATTTCCCAGGTGCCAGGTTTATTTGCTTTTCCTTTTGAATAACTTTTATGTTTAGAATTTGATCGTCAGGTAAGACTTTTTATGAAATTAAAAGATCTTAAAACACACTTTATTTCCCATGTTTCTTTTTACTATTATGGTTACTACATATAATGTATAGATAATTAAAATATATAGATAATTTATATAATGTGAAGATAATTTATTGATTGTAGGTATATATGTACACGAATGGAAGTCGAAATTTAGATTTATTAGTAGTGTTATGTATTGCTGAGTTCTTGTCTGAAGGGCATGGTAAGGGAGATATACTTATCAGAGACATTTCGACTTAGTTCTCAGGAGTTGCAACCCATCTGTGACCAACCTCAGGTAAGACTGATCTGGGGTTGATTACAAACGTACATGGGCGGCAGTGGCCACTTATCATCAGGTGGACTGCATGCTCGTTTGCTGCTTAAATATGATAAAAAATACACCACCGCCTAATCAATTTCTGCCCAATAACTCAGTGTTAAGCGCTGCTGTGTTTTGGTCTGAAGGATGTGGTAAGGAAGACAGACTTACTCGAGACATTACCACTTAGTCTCAAGTAAGACTGAAATCTTATCTGTATATGTGTGTCTGTGTGTATGGGATGGCATGCTAGTTTGCTACTACTATTGACGGAGATGAATTCTGTGTTAAATATATATTTTTTGTCCACAGACAAGCAGCGGTTGTCCAGAGAGCAGGATGCCGCGCGCCAGCGCACTGTTGCTGGTGCTAGCGGCAGTTCTTCTCACCGAGAAGTGCTCGCAAGCGTCGTTTATTGATCCTGGTAATATAACCAATTCGTGATTTATCTCATCCATCCTGTTTTAAACATCCATACGAGTTTCAGTTGCATGGGTCTCTTCTCAGAATGAGAGTGCTTATGCTATAGTCTACCCCGCTAGCCAAGTGCGAATTGATAGACTTTGCACACCTTTGAGAACTTTTTTTAGAACTCTTGGATGTGTAGGTTTCCTCACGATGTTTTCCTTCATCATAAAGAAGTGATAATTCATTTCTAAAACGCACGTGCGTGCCTGGAATTCGAAACACGGATCCTCGATTGAGCGGCCGAGTTTCAACCATTGACTAACACTGATCTGTATTAAAGTTTTGTATTACCATTTCTGTATTAAAATAAGAATATTAACCACTATTCTGTTTCCGTAGTAATAGTTTCTTCTCAGTACTTAGTCTCATAACGATCATTGTTTACGTTTTTACCTGAATTTTACCTAAAAAACTAAATCACACTTCAGGTAAAATTCAGGTTCATACACGTTTACGTCTCGTTTTCGGCAATACCTTGCAATATACGTTTATAATAGGAAGCGTCATAAACTTGTACTAAGTGAACTGGATTGAAATCCAAACGTTATGTGTAGCACCTCATTTATGACCATAGGTTCTAGTCTAATCTTATCTTAGGTGGACATAAGATGTTTATGAACAACAGATGTTACTTACCATCGGATGCACTGCATGCTCGTTTGTTACTTCTTTGATACAAGAATATGGTACAACCCTTTGTAATAAAGGCTGAATATACATTGTCACCTTATTTCTGAGTGTTGTTGTGCTGAGTTTACAGATGCTGAAAAATCCAGGTATTTTTTAGCATTAATTTATTAATGCTGAAAAATACCTAGATTTTTCATTAACCCACTTAATTAATTAATATCAGGCACGTAAAATTATTCTTTTGCTATATCTATAATATTCTAATTAGTAGAATTAATTTGTTAATTCTTCTCTTCAATTTAATGCTTATTGAAAATAACAATTTATTATTGAAATCTCTATATTTTTTAATTCCCTTAACAGCAGCTTTAGTTCGACATGACTCGTTTTCTTTACAATACACTAATTTTATTTCGTCGAGGAACATTAATAATTTATTTCAAATCATTTTTAACATTATAACAGGTAATACTTATGCGTATAAAATAATAATATTTAAATATTTTATAGGTGACGAAGATGTTGAAATAAGCGTTCCCGACTACGATGATGACCCCGCTGATCTGCAAATGCTTCAGGATGTCGGAAAGTAAGTAAATATTGCAAAAACGTATTGAACAGATGACAAGAAAAGCGACACAGGTATAACAGTAAATCTCTTAACTAGGACAGAAGGAACCTTTATTGATAACCAGAATAACTTGTAAAACAATCCAGCCTCATAAATTGCATTGAACATATTAAGATGAATAATGATTGAATTAGATTGATAGGTTCAAAAAATATATGGTCGCAACATGTTTATTATGTGACAAAAATAATTAAGAACTTAACATTGATTATAATATTGAAAGATTTTTGACAATATTTTATAACTTAGATACTTTAGTGAAATAGAAAAGTGTGATTTTTGTTTAAGAAGAAAGACGAAGAATATCTGACACTTTCGCTGCTGCTTTAAATTAAAACTGTCAACATCTTAGTAAAATTTTCGAACATAATTCAAACTAACAGGCTATTGCTATGTCCGATTTAAACAGCTTAAACCTTAAAAGGTAACGGACAGAGACTTAGGATAGAATTCGATGATGTGGTTTCAGACGTTCGTCGCTGATCTACGTTTTCAGGCGAGCCTGTATACGGCGTGGCGGTAACTGCGACCATCGCCCTGGTGATTGCTGCCACTCGTCCTCCTGTCGCTGCAACCTCTGGGGGTCCAACTGTCGCTGTCAGCGCATGGGCCTCTTCCAGAAGTGGGGATGAAGATTCAACACCTACCCTTGAAGCGGCGATCAATACCAATGTCGAGTTGGTCGCCGTTCCAATGGACGACAACCATTGCTTTATCACCGGACCCGTTGCGTTAGCTTCTATTTCTCCCTTCACCTCTTCTACATCTTCACCTCTATATTAAATCTGTTTGGAGATTCGAAAACAGGGATGTAGATTTTATTTCGGAAATATTTTTGGACCACTTTACTCGATTACTTTTCGAAATTCAAAAGTGTTTGTTCTTTCCGTTCTTGGTCTTGTAGTATTTTGATTTCTCTGATTGAGCCGAGTGTCCGCTTACTTGGTTGGGCAATCACCCAGCCTTATTGCCTAATCAGTACGCTTCGACACTATGCTCGGCCAATCAGACATTTAGAAACTGCTACTGGCGATGGGCCCTTGGCCACACTTGAGTTCTTTTTATTTCTACCAAAGGACTCGTCGCTACTTAGCAGCTTATTTATTACAATGTATGTATGTAGAGATAAATAAGATAAACGTAGAAACAGTAGCTACTAAATTGGTGGTAAACTTATGTCAATAGGATGTAGCAAATTACAAAATAGACAAAAAATATAAATGTAACTTTTAATGTTCTAGTCATATAAGAGACTCGGTAATGGAAAACTTGGTGAAAGACGCTATAATAAGCCTTTGTAAGAAACAACGCCACTTGTATTTGCGATTGGCAACTTAGATTTTTAACCTATGGATGTGTCAAATAATTCTTAAATTATAAACGAATCTTTATTGTACTTATGCAACTCTCGACAGGAGGGTATATGGTATTGCAGCCTAGTAGAATTCTTCTAAATGTAGTTTCTTATGTATGTTCCATAACGGAGCACGATAATTGTATTATTACTAATATTGGAATATGGAAATGATATATTGTATTAATAAATGTTTATGGACGAACCGTGGTTTTTCATTTATCAACCCTTACTTCCTTGTAATATGAACACTATTGAAATGTAAAATACCTAATACAAGAACATAGATAAATCATGCAGGTATGAAAAAAAAGATTATAAGGGTCGTAGAACTCTGAGGTTCGATTCCGGAAGCACCACTGTCACACTTATTTCTGCCTTATACCATTTGTGTGTTGTTATCTGATGTGTTTTTATCTGATGAAGGATTTGGTAAGGGATATATATTTATAAGAGGCGTTGAAACGAAATCCTCAGGGGTAGCAAAGTAGGCCATACTTTAAGTAAGGCTGATCTTATCCGGGGTTGATTACAAATGACCATGGGCGGCAGTGGCCACTTACCATCATGTGGACTGCAGACTCGTTTGGTATTCCCATATTATAAAAAAAAATCTAAATATTTTGAATCTTTTTATGATCGGGCAGTTACACCATCCACCTAAATGGTCACTGTCCATCGTCATCCATAACAAAAAACAGAATATGATCTCTTTCCGAATTCTTATTTAAACTGGTGCAATGCCAAACTATAAGAATGTATTGTTAAAATATAACAATAAAATTAAAAGGTCCCGTATCTTAAATAAATTGTTTTAGAACTGTAAATAAGAAATAAGAGTTTTTTTACAAAATTTTGTCTGTTTGTCCGTGTGTTTGAAACCGTATAAAATCAAATTTAAAGTCTATTTATTCTCTCAAGTTATTTTAATTTACAGTTATATCACAATTTATTAAGCAGGTAAAACCAATTTGTTGCACTCATCAAACTACAAAATAAACCGGCTGACATACAATACATTTAATCAATTTCACTAGACATTTGGAAATAAAAATTACAACAAAAGGAATTAAAAAAAAAAAAATAACAACAAAACATGGTAATTGCATTAATCTGTAAAAAAA
>MOOZ01000695.1:127108-140275 GCA_002930495.1 Cecropterus lyciades | reverse complement strand
TCATTCAGATATCGAACTGATCGGGGATCGAACCGGGAACTCTACAAATTACAATCAACATCTCTCTTACTTTGTCGGCCATTTGGAAAGTTTTACCATCATATTTATCGAAGTCGAAGTGTCATTAAAGGTGTCGGCAAAAAGATATTCAAAAACCGCATATCGTGAGTACCCGTAACATATGAAAATGTATCAATTCCGCGATAATATTAGTCTAAAATCATACAGTGTCATTAATTTAGAAATTCACTAGTAGACCGTCGCCACTGACCTGTGCCCTGAAACACACATAAACAACAATCACAACAAATGTCCCAATATATACATACATACATTCCGCTCGATACCCGACGTCCGGGAGAGGCGAGTCATCGAGCCGTGGAATGGGAAACAAATTAGTTTACCGCTGGGAATGACAGAAATTGGACTGAATATTCGTTTTAGATCCGAGATGGAGATGCTTTAGCGATTTGAAGTAGATTTTACCTCGAGACATGTATTTATTACGGTAGGAGCCCTAACTACATGGCTCTACCGATGCTCTTAAGTAGAAATAGGTATGGTTTTGATATTAATTTTTAATATATAAATGTTTGAAGTTTGTTTTAAGTGGTCACTACCGTGCATGGACATCTGTTAGCATCTTCATATAGAACAGTAAAGTCGATCACAGATGCGCTATTGCTCCGGAGGAGTAAGATGATCGCCTCATATAAGGTGAGCCGAACCACAAAGGGTCTACCACCCTCATATAACAGAAAGGACGAAAGAAATGAAAGAAATTTCATTTCGTTACATGTTTGTATCGTTACATATTTCTTACATAATCTTAATGCTTAGATACAAGTGTCGGTGGCATGTGGGTGGGTACTCGTCATACAGTCTACTAGTTTCGGTGCAATTGGGTTAAACCTGATCAAATGCTCTATCGTATCAATGTCACCTTGGTCGGGATCCACCGTTTAACTCAGTCGTACGACTAAGTCTAATGCAGAGATTTTGTCAATCCATAAATAATAGTTTTCTACCCTACTACGATCACTTTTACTACTCCGCCCTACCCTTTTTACTTACTACCCTGCCCTACCCTACTTATTTGCCTTTTAACTCTGTTAAGCATGGGGTAGAAAAAGCGAAAAAAAATAAAAATTCAGTTTGAAGTGCACAGTAGAACAGGAACAGATCTCTCTATTACAGATGCGTTGCTACTCTCGAGGAATGATAAGATCGCCTCATATGAAAGTGACCTGGCAACCACACCCTTCCACCTCACGCAAGAACTGCTTCACGCTAGACGGGTGTGGCGGTGGTACCTACTTGTACGAACTGTACTTGTTCTACCATTTTGCTTAACATTTTCTGCTTCTTGGTAGCAATATTAATTGCTGTGTTCTATATGTACTGTTTGTTATTTTTATTTAAGCGTATGTTTATATATATAAAATCTATATAAACGAGTATATCGCTTTGTAACTTGTGTGTTTACGATCATTAAGGCGACGAAGCGATGTCCTTGCAATGTCGTCACGTCCCACACTTAATGTCGAACGTGCGGAGATAATAGCTAACTTAACTACAAAGTAATATTACAAAGTTAACGGTGCCCTTAGCACGAGTTTATTAAGTTTGCTCAAAACAATAATTGTTTACGTTTTCGCCCAATATTACAAGGTATGGGCGGAAACGTAAGTGAGGATTGTTTTGATGAAACGTAATAAATTCGTACTAAGGCCACAGTACATTAATAGTTAAATACAATTACGATAAAACTAGCATGTTCCCGCCGCTCCGTCCGCTTGAATCGCTTTTACCACGTTATATATTCTTATTATTTATTTAATTTATGTTATGAACTGTGCAAATTTTCATCTTAATCCATTCAGTAGTTAGCGGATGAAAAGTACTACATAAGTAAAGATACCGTAAAGAGTAAACATTCAATCTATCGCCTAGCTTGCCTAAAAATTGAGATGACGTATATAGAACTGAAATTTATTTTGAAATTTTTAAGTCGCTCTCTGACCCTAGAACTACCACTGTACAAAAATCATGTCGATCCTTTTGTGTAAATGAATAAAACTAAGCTGTCACGGGGATGTGTTATTACTGACTATAATCTATCTCTATACCAAATTTCATGCAAATCCGTTAAGCCATTCAAGCGTTATAGAGTAACAAACATAGCCAAGGTGGTAGAACTCTTTGTGGTTCGACTCCGGAAGCACCACAACTATTTCTGCCTCGTAACAGCAGTGTTATGCGTTGTTGTGTTCTGGTCTGAAGCGTGTGGTAAGGGAGACATACTTTTCCGCATTCCATCTTAGCCCTCAGGGGTAGCTGTGGCTAACCTTAGGTGAGACTTTGATCTTTATGATGGTTGAATACCATAGCGGCAGTAGCCACTTACCATCAGGTGGGCTGCATGCTCGTTTGCTACTTTCATACCGTAAAAAAAAACATAAATACATCTATCCATCCTCACGAACTTGCGTCTTTATAGTATTAGTAAGTCGGTTTATGTAAATACCCGACTAGCTGTTGTCTACGACCTTGTGCGCGTAGACAATTATGCAAAAGTCTAACCCCTATTTAACCACAATGGGGTGGAATATAAAATAATAATTTCTTAGTGGCCAAATTTCATGGCTCTATTTTCATTAATTTTGGATCTGTAATGATTAATCGAAGTTATATTCATGTTTTATGAACTGCGTATACTAACCAAATCCTAATCCAAGGGCCGAGCCCAAACAAATGTGTATACATTAATAAAAAAAACCTCTTAATAAACAATACTTTCATATTAATTTTTTTCTCTATGCTACTTGTAAAATCCATTCATTAGGTAAACATAAAAAAAAGAGAGCTCTCAAGTGCATAGGTTTTCTCGCTATGTTTTCCTTCACCATAAAGCAGTGCTAATTAATTACACACAATTAATACGCACATTATAATAAAAACATCAGTTGTGGGTGCCACAGGGTTCGAACCTCGAACCGTCGATCTAAATCCAACTGCTCACTGGGACACGCAGAGATCCTTTTTATAAAGATGACAAGATGACGATGTCTAGTGTGAGTAGTTAAGTGGGAACAGAAACGGAAGGACCGTTTGTCAGAACGCAGCGACCTTGCTGTGTCTCGCCATTGGCGCCCACGCGGGGGCCGCGTATTAGCTTGGATCATGCAGAATTATCTAGAAGCTGGTGTTTGTTTTTCTTTTACGTTATAGAAGAAGCAAATTAGCGATCCACCTGATAGTAAACGGCCATCGTTTATCTAGAAATAACATTTAAAAAGGCTCTATATAATGTTATATCTAGAGGCGTGGCGATAACTTAGGTAACAGCGACGGCTGGGGTAAATAAGGCCGGCAAACCTACATTTTCTAACCCTATACAACGTGGAGGGGGGAGGGGGAGGAGAAATAAATACAATCCTTTGACTACAAATTAATAACAAAAGATCATTTAGGGTTCGGATTAAATAGACCTTTGACAACAAAAATCAACAAACTACCTCTTAATTAAAGAGTTTTTTCTAGTCAATTTCACAACAGTTTCGCGCTATTTATGGTCGTTTGCTATCCAGAAGCATAGCTGGGTAACAAAAGGCCCTGGGGCAAAAAATAAATTAGGGCCCCAAATAAACTATCTGGTTTATTTATATTCCGATTATGGGAGAAACTTTTCACTAGTTCAGTTTATAGTTTGTAAGTCTGAGGGGCCCCCGGGTCACTGACCCGTCTAGCCCTCCTGTAGCTACGCCACTGTTTGCGACTTAACCCTTGAATGCTTACGACGATCAGCTTTCGAAAATCTCAACAGAACTCACGGAAACGCATCATTTCCATTTCTATCGACACTTTCCTCTCAAGTGAAGTTATAATTAATTTCCAATCATCAATCTAGCTAGATTAGAACAGATTACTCGCTTGGGGTGTACCAAGCTCTAATTACCGGTGTAATAAGAGACGATAGACCACTTGACACTGGTGCAGGCGGTTCACACCGTCCGGTGACCCGATACTCCGCTCACTTTCATTCGATCATTTCATTCATTCCTTTGAGCAGTGATAGCTTAGTGGTTGAAATTCAATGTCTCAATCGATGGTCTGTTATTCGAATCCCCCAGGCACACACCACGGACTTTTCTACTAATGATGTGCGTATTAGAAATTAATTAACACTGCTTTACGGTGAAGGGGAACATCGTGAGGAAACCTACACACACCAAATAGTTATCTATAAAAGTTCTTAAAGGTCTGTGAAGTCTACTAATTCGCACTTGGCCAGCACGTAGTATTTTGGTCTAAAACTTTCTTATTCCGAGAGGAGACCCGTGCCCAGCTTGCGACAATAATGGGTTGACGACTTATTCATTTTTTATATAAGTCAAAGTAGCAAACGAACGTACAGTCCACCTGATAGTAAGTGATCGCTGCTGCCCATGTATATCTGAAGTCAATCTCTGATGCGTTGCTCCCGAGGACTAAAATGGTTGCTTTATATGAAAGCGAGCCGTATTTTTCGTAGATATGCCGATGTATTAGTAGGTATATAATACATATACGTCTATTAAACGATATTAACTAGATATCGGCCGTAGAAAGTTCTATTACTCTGACCCACTTGTCTTATGAGTTTGCAGCATACCAGTGTGTAGTTTGTATGCGTCGTCGGCAAATAACAGAATCCGGCATATTGTGAAATGTCCAGACTAAGGTTTGTGCTCTTCATTGTTCACAAGTGGTTCAGCAGGAATATCAGAATTTTGCTCGTATTATTTTATGTCCTGTGATTATGCAAGATCGCAAGCGGAATTATATAGATTGATCGAAAAGATTTGAGTTGTCATACCGTATTAAATCGTGGTGCTACGACGGTGTAATCAATCCGACTGTAATCGTACGGTGAAGGTTAGGACAGGAGAGGACCAGGCCACACCGGGATTTTAAAACAAATAACTCGAAAAAATTAAATTAAGTTTATTTTGAAGCCAGATAAGATTGTTGTAAGATAATTTATAATTTTTGTTGCCGGTTTTATGTCGTCAAACCGTAGGGGACTTAGGGCCTCGGAGCCTCAACATTGGCTAATTGAAAAAAGAAATGCCTCAAATGGCAGGATATATTTATTTTTTGTCTACATATTTCGGAGTTTTTTTATTCCGGACTCCCACCTTTAGCTTAATTTGAGAAATAGATTTCAGATACTTATTACGTTGACCGTCATTATTGGACGCCGCTCTAACAAAACTCCAACAACAAAACTACACAAAAGCGTCAAACATTTCGTATATTCCTCATTCGTATTTATAATCTACAATTTACCAATATTTATAACATAAGTGTTGAAACAGCACTATCTATAATATAAATGCAGTTGTTTTATATTATGTTTGGTAAGATCATGATATGTCGTATCCAATGGTTAGTTAACAACATTATGTCCATTAGCTTTTTGTATATTAAGCGATGATTGAGTACCATTTTTCCTATCTTAATGAGATATAAGGAAAGTCGATGTGACATACATATTATGAAGATTTATTTGAAATTGGCTTCATTTTCTGGATCCGTTTATGCCTGTAAAATAGTTCTCAAAATAGGCGTTTTTTATATAAGATTGAAGTAGCAAACGAGCATGCAGTCTACCTGATGGTAAGTGGTCACTGCCCTTTATGGACCTTTGTAATCAACTGAAGTTTAAAGTTGCACCAAAGGTTGACCACAGCTGTGTCACTCCTGAGGACTAAATTGGAACGCCTTTACATACAACGGGGGTTTTATCAGATTTCATGATCGCTTTATATGAAATCTGACATTGACCCTTCGACTGGAATACAGACTGCTTCACGCTAAAAATAGGTGTGGCGCTGGTACTTCCCGGTAGAACTACACCTAGTAACTTATCTTATCTTTGGTAAATTACAGATGTCTTTGGACAGCAGTAGCCACTTACTATCAGATAGACTGCATGCTTGTTTGCTACTTCAATTAAATGCTAGACAATAGGTAGCGTTGATACACTTGGTACCTCATCAGTCGAACCATACTCGTCCTATCTCACCTTTCAAGTCATGTCGCGTGCGCTCCGATTGTACCTCTCGATAACTTTCACGATTGCGTGCCACGTTACGTAAGAAGACAATGGGTGGTGGTGTGCGTGAACAATGGATGGTATGGTGTGATCAGGTGTGATACGTGTGTGATGAGAGAGACGGTGTGATAGATGTGATGTGATGTGGTCTTGTCGATTTTTTATTGAGATTTGAAAGTGGTAATGTAATGGTCGGTATGTGAGTGTGTTGTAACAGCAGTCTTGGGCTGCTCTGTTCTGGTGTGAAGGGTGTGGTCAAGGACATAGATATATATTGGTAAAGGGACATAAGGGATTGTCTAAAGCGACGGTTAGCAACAAAAAGACGAAAGTCGTCTAGTCTTCGAAATTAGAAGTGAAAACTTCTTTAGACGCTTATAGCTTTTTTGGGTGAACAAAAATCATGGAACTGGAACGTCACCACACTCTTTGAGTCCATGAGCTATATATATACTGTGTATATATGAAAAAATAAGAAAAATGTCCTTCTGTTTGAAGGATTTTTCTATTATCGCCTATGCACGGCCAGCTAACCCATTCCCCATTATATACGCCAATGGCTGTGGTAAGGGAGACACTTCCATCAAGTGTTTAAAATTCATTCTCGACTTTACGAATACATTTGTGGCCTACCTTACGTAAGGCTCTGATCTTATCTGGGATTGATTACAGTGAACTATCGTAGCGGCCACTTACCACCAGGTCGACTACATGCTCGTTTACTATTTTTATGTTTTTTATACTTAAACCTAACGACAAGGCAGACGGCCTACCTGATGGAAAGTAGTTATCGAAAGGCTTTGAAGGAGAGCTTTTTTCGCACCTTTTTTGAAGATGCCATGCCATAGCGCTCTAGAAATACCTCAGGAGGATATTTTGTAAAAAATCATGTACTGTTCTAGTACCATCTGTTGATTCGTATAATTCTACATAGCATCCAATCAAGATTCAAAGCGCAGCTTGGCGCCTATTAAATAAAACGGCGGGCAGATAAATTGCATTAATCACAACGTTTTCTAAGAAACTGTCTTTATTTAGTAGTCCGCCGACGCCGCTGACTCCATTTTCGGTAAACATTGCGCGCTAAAATGGCAGTTTAATGTTTACAAATATGGCGGACCTGTTTCCCGCGGAACGGTTCTTGGTGTTTCCGGTGCGTGATCAAGATGGCGATGTTTCCGGTATAGCGCCATCTACCGGGCGCGACGTGTAAGGAAGTTAACGGTTTTGCCGTTTTGTTTGTGTTTTGTTATGTGTTACTTGTGGACAGTTACACCAACCGTCTGCAACCATTTCTTATGTCAGACTGTTACACATAAAGACAGTATTGTAGCTAATATCGGATTTCGCTGAAATTTGGTGCACAGGTAGTTTACGACCTGGATTAGACAACGGGCGAAGCCGCGGAAATAAAGTAGTATTTCAAATAGTTTTCAGTGTTAATACTTGGATTGTTAGCCGGCAGGTTAGACCACAAATGATAAAGGAAAGGTTTTATTGAACCATTATTCAAGCAGACTGACACACCCACTCCAATCTAACGATTTCTATTATAGATCGAGAACGTAGATATCAGGATTGTAAGATCTAACAATAAAAGTGGATCTTTCATTAAGACGCCAATTAGTCTGCTAATACTTTCGTTTTGGTTGGAACCGGCTTAGATTTTTGAATGATAAAATGGTAATAAACATTAATAAGAAAAAAAGAAAAATTATAGGTACATGTCAAATAGATGAACTACTCTTCCTTTGGGAAGTCGGTTAAATCTTTACTTTGGCAGGTTTACTTTTGTAGGTAATCTTTACTTTGGCAGTTCGGAGTTCGTTTTCACAAAATATTTTTAATATAATTAAATATAATTGGTGAAACAATGCGGTGAAATGGTGAAAACATGCTTGCCATGTTTCAAAAAATAACTATAAATTAAAACTTAATAATTTCTCAAATCAAAAAATTATTTGTGTTAAGAAGGAAGAGAAAGAGTTCAATGTGGTAAAACTTTTTGTGGTTTGAATCAGGAGGCTTCCACTTCCTTTTTAAAGAAAACATGGTGAAGTATTATAAAAAAATGATCAAGATCAAATTTAAAGAGATAAAATTATAAAAATATATATTTCGCAATTTATAACTCTGAGCTACTTGTGTCAACTTGACCCGCGACTTAATGTACTAAGTGAGTTTGTAAGTCCCGAGAAGCGCTGCACAGAGCAAATTAGAGTAAACAATTGCAAAGCAAACGTCTACTCGACCCAGATACGGAGAGGCCCGGTATCTTCCAGTGGAGCATTATTTTGCTTATTAATCTTGTTGTGTGAGATTTAGAACGAGCTTACACGAAATGGGTTCCGGGTTCGATCGGCCAGACAGACATCTAAATGATGATGATTGTCTGGGTGTTTGTGTATTCGTCTTTGTGTGTCCATAACATTCACGACATAGGAGAAAATCCTAGTTTGGGGCTATGAGTGTGGACAACTGTAATCAACTCCAAATAAGATGAGAATTACCCAAAGATGCGTTGCTACGCCTCGGATGCTTCGAATAAGTAGATATACTACACCCTTCAGGCCAGAACATGGCAGCACATAACACTGCTGTTATGAGGCACAAATAGGTGTGACGGTGATGCTCTCGGATGTATGAGATGATGTCATTTTCTTGATAGTAATGGTTTGCAGGTGGTGGAACGAGTATAGTTCGACCGGGTAGGTACCACCGTCGCACCTATATCTGACCTGACCTATATCTATATATGAAGCGACCATATGTTCTCGGAAGTGACAACATATAATATATGTGATCAACTTCAAATAGAGCCATTGTTTTGTATTATATTGGTTATAAATGATTGGCAGTAACCACCTACCAGCACGTGGACTGCATGCTCGTTTGTTACTTCATCTAAAAAAATAAGATAAGAAAACCAGACAGAGTCCAGACTCGACCTAGATCTGAAAGCCGCTCAGGCGTCCTCGAGTGGTGCATTATGAATAATATGATGCATACAAATCACGCTGAACGAGAGGGGTTCGTTTTATTTCAGTTTGATGAAAGTCAGATGTAATGACACGTAGCCTTGGTGGCGGATATTTAGGCTTTTCGCTGTATACATTTTTTGTAACTGTCAGCTGTAGGTGTTATAGGCAAATAAAAATACTATGAACCCTTCCTAAGTTTGGTTAGTTTTCACAAAAGCTTTGACGAAATTATAAAGAAACGAACACGAGATTCTCATCATAAACTTTGTACATTCAAGCTTTGAAAACCTGACAAACAAAATAATTAAAACATATTTTCTTATTTAAGTTAGTAGTTAGTAAAAAATATTTAAAAATAATATGCTTATTTTAAAAGTACAATTCTAATTGAAAAGGTATACATACTTAAAATCATTTGTAAAATAAAATTTAATAAAAGCCCTTACATATAAAGAAAATTTTCCAAAAACTCGTACCTACTACTAATATTATTAATGTATTGGGAAGACAATACAATCTTGAATAAAATGCAAATATCTAAGAAAGTCTTTCAATAAATAAATAATTATAACTTTACATGTTGACCTATTAATTAATTGTCTCAATACTGGGTACGGGTCTGCTTTCAGTCCACCGCGCTGGTCAATTGCGAATTGGTACGCTTTACACTCCTTTGAAAACTTTTTTCGAGTACTCACGTGTATAGGTTATCTCACGGTATTTTCCTTCGCCGTAATGCAGCGATAAAATTAATTACTAATACGCACATTAAGTAAATTCAGGTGTGCGTGCTTCTGGATCGAACCTCGGACTCCCCATTAAGAGTCTCGAGTTTTAACCATTGGCGTGTCATTTTATTGGTACGTGCCTGGGATTCGATCTTCGGACCCTCGATTGAGAGGCCGATTTTCAACCATTATTTAACCATTGGACTATTACAGCTCATAATGATTACTTCGTTACATTACAATAACTAATTATGTATACCTTAATGCATTATCTAATGAAGATTTTCACCGTATTTTCCAATACGCCACAAGCCTGTATAGCGTACACAGGAGAAAATGGCGTCGCTTCCGCGCCGTAATGACGGAAATGTGAACGCAATCGTAGGAAAGTTGTATAACTCGTCTGTCATAGTGGCATATTGTCTTTGTTACTGTTTTATGAGGTACTTGTGTTTATGAATGTGGTAAACTGGTAACATTGTCGAAAATATTAAATCAAAAACCCTACTGCTTTAAATATGTATTTTTATTCACAACGATGACGTCCCTCCCTCCCCCCCCTTTTTCCCTATTTGCAGGCGCCATTTTTTTAAATTATATAGCCTATGTCACTCTGCAAACTGAGACGATTCTAATGATATGTCATACGTCACAATTCGTCTAGCCGTTTGGGCTGTAGCGCGTGCCAAAAGAAATGGATATAGATACATACAAATAAACATAAATACATAAAATCTCGTGGTACAATTTCGGAGACACCAGCACACGAAGGCATTCTTGGGGAACATGTGGTTGTGCTGAACGAAGGTGGAACTTATCGTCGTACCCATGAATTTTTAGATTCACATAGGCCTCCTCTAATGGATGTTTAGTTCAATGGTCACCGTGCTTGGCATGCATATTTGTGACCTTAGTAGGTGTTGATGTCACACAGTTGCTGCCTTTCTCCTGGATTTTTGGACGTTATTATCTTCCTACGATCCACGGAAAGAGAAGGAGTAGTGCTATTCAAGACCGGTGTCTCTCCTAGCCCATGATGCCGTGGGAAAAAGACCGGGTTTTGTAGGATTTTTACCGCACTAAAACTGCCTCCGTGGCCTTTCCTTCACTACCTTCGTGCTAAGTTGGTAGAAGTGGATAATCAGCACTGATCTCCAACGGTCTAACTACATTCCATACAGTTCATATTGAACGTTGTTTTCTTTAAAACATGTATGTACTTTGTTTAGAAAACAGTTGGATGTAGAAAGCACGCAGTCACATCTCGGACTAAAATCTCTCACGCCGTCAACTACGTCTACAATAAGTCTACAAATGTTTCGCCCACAGCCAACATTACATACTTGAAAGGAAAGTTCAAATCACTTGCGATATCGTGTTAAGTGCGGTACCTAACCCGAGCACACACATTGGTGTGATATCTATGTAAAAAAAAAATTTTTCATACATAATACATTGTACATATTTGCAAAAACTTTGGAAGATTGGCAATAAGTAATTTTGTATTTTTATTTTTGTCTGATTTTATAGATAGTACGCGCCGTGGAGTCTTTTTAGCTTTGTCAAACATTTGTAACGAACTCCAAATATAGTTGAATTATTTATTGTGAAAGTGTTGTGATAAACTTGTAACTATCCTTAATGGAGAAGAGGCTTAATACCTCTACAGTTATCTATCTATTTCTACTTTATAACGGTTTTAAGTGCTATTCGTAACTACGTGCTGTTCACTATGGTAATATAGACTTATTCGTAGCTTAAATTCCAACTTAGTCTTCAAAGGGGTTTCATAGTTACATATGACATATATCGTTTGTGACAAACTAATTGCCTACAATTAGTTTGTCACAATCGATAAAGGCAAACATTTGCACCTATGTTGGTTTATGCAATTATTTGTATATATTTTCTTCTGTAAATAATATAATTCAAATTGGCGTCTTTTGTATTTGTTTTTCGCTCATAAATGTAAGAAGATGTTCTTTTTTAGCCCCATGAGACCTTGAGTCAGTAGGGTTTTATAGACGTTAAGTTTGGTCCAATGTCAAACATTGGCACCGACGTTGGCTCAAGCGATCCTGCCAATACGCACCTACGAGTTAACCGTTGCAAACAAAGTGTCGCGCAGTGTTTGGTAACAGTTTCGTAACTTTGTACGGAGGTCGAGACGATAGCTAAAAATGTCATTCGCCCGAGGGAGCTCGTGACGGGCGGCTGTGTTTAGACATTGTGCTAAAACTGGTTTAAATGTATTGACTACTGTTGCTTATGGCTAAAGACAAGCATGACCGCAATGTGTCAGAGAGGCATATATTCGTTTTTTTTATTTTTTTATGTGCAGCATTGAGGGATGTGGTTACCTTCTGTGGCTGCGGCTAATGGTACGTAGCCACTGCCTCCATGGACATCTGTAACCAATGCCAGATAAGATAAGTCTTGTTTGAGATTGTGCACAGACGCGTTGTCACCCCCTACAGTCTAAGTTGGACCGCCTCGCATAGATATGTCTCCCTTACCACAAACTTCAAACTTCACATTTCTCCCTTATCACCCTTGAAGGTGGTAGAACCTATTCCTGCCTAACAACAGCGTTAAACTGTTGTGTTTTGGTCTGAAGGTTGTGCTAAGGGAGGCAAACTTATCCTAGGCGTTCCAAGTTAGTTCTCAGGAGTTACAACGCATCTGTCGCCAACCTCAAGTTAAACTGATCTTATCTTATCTGGGATAGGCGTCCATGAGCAGTAGGAGATACTTACCATTATAAAAAGATATCAGCATATCTATATATATATATATATATTAAACACATAGCTACCTTTCTCAAATTGGGATACTTATAACTCTTCAAATTAATCTCAGTTCTGCCAGAAATAACCAATTTTGAACCGGATTTCACCTTTAACCCACTAATGATACCTCATTATCCACTGACGTCACACTACACCTTAATTAATTAGAAGTAACGTATTGTGGTTTAACTGTGGAAGCTCGGTCACGTCTATTTCTGCGTTATAACTACAATTCCCTTTTTTTTTAGACTGAAGTCGCAAACGAGTAGTAAGTGCTTTACTGCCGCCCATGGACATTTGTAAGCAACTTCATATATTATAGATAAGAGATTCTATCTGAAGTCGATCACAGATGCGTTGCTACTCACGAGAATTAAGGTCTGATACGAAAATGAGCCGGCAACCACACCCTTTCAAGGAAACGCAAGAACTGCTTCACGCTAGATAGGTGTGGCGGTGGTCCCACCCCGGTCGAACTACACTGGTTCTACCAACTTGAAAATCTATTTGTGCTTTATAACAGAAATACCTACACCTATTTCTGCCTAATAACAGCAGTGTTTTGCGCT
>MOOZ01000695.1:72193-87058 GCA_002930495.1 Cecropterus lyciades | reverse complement strand
CGTAATAATAGTACGTCTGTACAGGTTGTCGTTCTACTACCGGCGAATGGCGATAAGCGAGTTGGTTGCGTTACAATAAGTCTCTTTTTTCATTACTCCAACTCATTAAAATAAACTGTTCCTAATTGTTTGTTTCTAATTGTGCACAAGTGTATATAGCAAGGTACAAAAGGCTGACGGATGACTGGATGATTGTTGATTGTTTCTATTATACTCTTGCCCTTTATCTCTCCATTTATCCTGCCTAGTATAGAAATCAGTGTTCATTTGCATTACACTGAATATTGTAAATATCAAAATAAAAGTTAAAATAATGTACAAGTGTAACAGTTGAATGTATAATAGATTGTAAGGGTTTTATTTTGTATTTTGACGACCCGCGTGGCGGAGCGTTCACAGTACTGGTCTGCCACGCAGTGGGTCCCGGGTTCGATCCCCGGCCGGACGGACATCTGAATGATGAGTTTAGATTTCTTTTCCGGGTCTGGGTGTTTGTGTATTCGTCTTTGTGTGTCCATGGCGCCCGCGACACGGGAGAAAGTCCTACTGTGGGGCTATGAGTGTAAAAAGCGTTTAATTTAATTAATTAATTAATTTATCGCCACCTAAATTGAAGTGAATTTAGCAATAAAAAAATATTAAACTCGCGGCTCCGGCCGCTTCGGTTACATCTACCACGTTAATTGGTCCCATGTGTTGATCCTGGTCATAAACTACCTGTGCGCCAAATTTCAGCGAAATCCGACCAGTAATTATTGCGTGAAAGAGTGACAAACACACATACATCCTCACATTATCGCATTTGTAATATTAGTGAGATATTATACACTTCTCGCTTACGATAAGGCACACGCCTTATAACGTAAGATGTTTGAAAAAATCTACGGTGACAGTTCATTCACACCGTAATGGTTTTTACGGTGCACAGTTCGCGCTTCCGCGAGCCAGGTGACACTTTATGGGATTTGATGGTGATGGATTAGATGATGTCTTCTGAGACTGGTTCTTCAGTCCAACCCTGGGACCCTGTTATTAAGACTCCGCTGTCCGTCTGTCTGTCGCCAGGCGGTATCTGATGAACCGAAATAGCTAGACAGGGATGGAAATCAATATTCGGTAAATAGAATTTTGTGTGGTTTATCGTCTAGACTATAGCAAATGGAAAAGTATCGGTTTTATGACTATCTACTAATAACTTGTCAAAATGCGAACACAGTTTTATTTCCCATAAAATGCAAATTTCTTATTAAGTCCCTTTTAGTTTTAAAGTGTTATATGCTTATGTTCCATCCATCCATCATCCATCAGCCCTTTGAGGTCCACTGCTGGACATAGGCCTCCCCTAAACGGCGCTACTCCAACCGGCCCTGTGTCTTCTGAATCCAACGGTTTCCCGCTGTCTTCTTCGTCAGGCTTATGTTCACATTGTCTTTGTCTTTAATTATTGAAGAAGATCTGGAATTCAATCTTCACAATAAAATTCACCTCATACAATTGCAGCATCGTGTTGAATTTTGTTTACTTATACCTACTTACACGACCATCACAACTTATTTGGTCAACGACAGTTGACTTAAAGGTTCAGATTGGCCCATAGCATTGTATCTATTGACTGTTGCTAGAGTGACCAGGTGTCTGGATTTTCGTGGGACGTCCCGATTTTCAGGGGTCCCAATTTTGCATCTGATAGGGACACTAAACGCTTTCTACACTCTAGCCCCACATTAGGATTTTCTCCAGTGTCGTGGATGCCATGGACACACAAAGACGAATACACAAACACCCAGACCCAGAACAGAAATCTCAACTTATCATTCAGATATCTGTCTGGCCGGGGATTGAACCCGGGACCCACTGCGTGTCAGACCGGTATGGTGACCGCTCCACCACGCGGGTTGTCAAACTAAATGTCCTGATTAGGTACAATTCTGTATTAAACAAATTTATGCCTTATCGGGTCACAACTGTCCAGACATGAATGTTTGTATTTTAATAAGAATGTTTATAAGATAGTGTTTTGTAAGACACTTTTATAAAAATAAAAATGTATTGTTTAAACTTATAAACTGCATCAATAATTTACATTTGAACTACGATTTTATGTATAATAATTTGTAAATTTTACTAGTTCAGTAAGTCTAATCGCTATAAATTAAACCTTACTTCAATGAAAGCTTTGTACTTCTTTCTTTTCATTAAAAAAAAATATTATTTTTATTACTATTATTTAAAGTTTGTTCTCTCGATAAATCTGGAAATCACAGACATGTAAGTCTAATCTAAAAAATGACAAGTCTTCTTTATGATATGAAATATTACAATGTAAAAAAATTATGGGTTTGATTACTACAAAGTTTATTTTCATCTTTTCATTGAGTTGAAAGCATTTTTTAACATATTTTTTTCTTAATACTAATATTAATTTAAAGTAAAGTTATTTTTACACGCTTTATAGAATCTTGAGATGTATGTATGAATGGATGTAACGGAATATTTGAACGTGATTTTTCGTAGTGTCCTGTTCTACAGCCGTAAATCCCGACTTTTTACACTTTCTATCTCGATTTAAAACAAATCGTACCTGGCAACACTATCCTGCATACTGTTTAGACAACTGTACTCTGCGAGGCGGCCGTGAGAAACTACGCGGTCGTCCGTCTGTCATACATACGAATAAGGTTGATACTTTATGGGGTATGGTGGTTTGGTGACGGGCGGAGCGGGAAGCGACGCGGTGAGCGGATTGCTGAAGTAAAAATGTTATATACTGAGTGAATTATTGAAATAAAATAAAGTTTATTAAAACACTAGCTGCCCCCCACGGTTTCACCCGCGTATTAGTTACTACAAAGAAAACTAATTTATGTATTTATTTTTATAAGAATAAATATTATATTTATACAACCAACCGAAAGAATTTTCCAAATCAGACCAGTAGTTCCTGAGATTAGCGCGTTCAAACAAACAAACAAACTCTTTAGCTTTATAATATTAGTATAGATAAAGAAAATGCTACGTGTAACAGACTATATGTCTATTCCCTTTGCCTAATTTGATTATGTAACGATATTGTTTTAGTTAAAATGTGTAGGAAGTAAGTAAGTAAAATGAGGTATATGTTATATTAAGACTCGACGGTGCATTCGTTTTGAGATTCTGGAGCATCCCTTTGTGCGTGGTGACCGACTAGAACCGACTAGAACTAGAAATGTCACAATGTTTTTTCTCTAGAAGATTGGGTATCTTTACAATATTCCCTTCCCACAAAAATTTCCACCCTCCCCTCCCCCAGATACCAAAAAGAAGTATTACATCTTTTACATCTTAGACTAGTTTTCGTACGGGTAAAGCACGCGTTTTTTTTTCTATCGATATTTCGATCCAGTTACGTATAAAAAAATAACATGATAAAACGCTACCTCTTAAGCACAATTTTATATGTTGAATAAACGCCCACGCTACATCTTATGCACCATGGCACTTTTATCACACCATAACGTCACCATTGTCTCAGGTAAACCGTCGATAAGTATTCTACTCGCGATCGTTACTCGCCTATGGGGTATTCGTGTTGCTGTTTATGGGGTTTAAGGGGGCAAATGGAGATGAATATAATCATTGCTTTTTTATGGTGTTTATCACTGGCCGCTATAACAATGAATACTAGAGATGTTATGGAGCTCCATATCCGTAACCGAAACTATGGGATATCCGAAATAAAAAATATCCATAAACGTAACCGTAACCGTATCCGATATAAAAGTTTCGGATAATTTCGGATATGTTTTAAGACATTTTTTTTTTAGTTTTAGTAAATAACAATTAAAATTGATTAGGTAGCTGTAATAATAATTGATATGACTGATTATAATAGCTATTGATTACATGGAAATAAAACCAAATTATCTATTACGTAATTGTATTTTAAGGTTAAAGTTCCTTAAAAATATAATATCCGTAACCGAAACTATCCGAAACTAACGGATAATCCGAAATAATTACATATCCGTGACCGTATCCGAAACCGGTATAATATTATTCCTTTATCCGTATCCGTACCCAGATCTGAAATTTCATATCCATAACATCCCTGATGAATACTATTAATAGTAAAAGTTTATAAAGGGGATTCCTTATAAGAAATCGGTGTTTTCAGCGTTTTTCGGTGTATCTATGAAACCGTAATAAGTAGAAATTTATAATTTTCGTAATGCATATATTACTATAGTTGTTATGGTAATAAATACTAAAAATAAGTAGTAGAAATTGGTGGTACGGAACTTTTACGAGCAAAGTAATTTTGATTACTCAAATACTTTATCAAAATTTCCTCATAAAATTGTAACATTTCTGTTATTCCATGTTTTATAGAAGCAATGCGCTCTTCGTTGGAGTGTTTATTGTAAAATACGTAAATTTTAAATCGCGTAACTCCCAAGTTCGCGTAAGGACGGGTAGCGTAAGTTGGGGTATACTAATAACGCACGGAGGTATGTCAATTTATATATTGATATTATATATACAGCATACATAGCATAGATCATGAAGTGGTTAGGCCACCGAAAAAGTGCTCAACGCCTAAAGAAGTTTTCACTTCAAAAATATCGGGGGATCACGTCCATTTACTTATACTTATACTTTTTACATTTGACAACCCACGTGGCGGAGCGGTCACCATAAAGGTCTGGCACACAGTGTGACACACAATTTAGATTTCTGTTGTGGGTCCGGGTGTTTGTGCAATCGTCTTTGTGAGTCCATGGTGCCCATGACACAGGAGAAAATCCTACTGTGGGGCTGTGAGTGTAGAAAGCGTTATTTACTTCAGAACATCTTTACTATCGTTTAACATAAGACGTCTTTCTATTTAATTCCAGATGCACGGTGGTACTCTACAACGTGCGCAAGAACCGGCAGTCGCACGTGCTGAACGCGTCCCGCAAGAGCGTTACGTGCGTGGCGTTCTCTGCGTGCGGCCGCTACCTCGCCACCGGCGAGTGCGGCCACGCGCCCGCCGTGCGCGTGTGGGACCTGCAGGTGGGTTGGTGTGCTTGTAGTACGAGTTAGGTCATCTAGTGGTGGAGAAAGATACTAGTTATTACAGTTATGGTACACGTGGTGCCATCTAGTGGTGGAGAAAGATACTAGTTATTACAATTATGGTACACGTGGTGCCATCTAGTGGTGTAGAGAGAATCGAGTCATTTCACTTATGGTACAACTAACGCCATCTAGCGTAGGACGGTGAACTATAAGAAGAGATGTGGGTAGGATGATCTTACTAAGTACCCTCGGATGTGTTTTTTAACCCCCGACGCAAAAAGAGGTTAAGGTCGCGGCAGGGTACCGCTAAGATTAGAGACTAGATACCTAATAAGCTAAAATGAAATAGTCTCCCTATTTCATTTTAGCATAATCGCCACGTTCCCAGGCTTAGGCAGATAGTCAAACTACTATAGTAACTCGCTCGAATTTGGTGGCTTATCTATAGATATTATTTTGACTTTTTAAATGTTTTTAATTTTTTAATTTTAAATTTAATATTGTATAGGATTTGCACTCTATATTATACTAATGGTACTGTGAAAAGTGATGTCTGTTTTACAGCGCCGTCTAATGACAGATAATCGAGCTATTGTTGAAGGTATTGCGAGTAGAATGGTTTTGTTACGTACCTGTCACAGTTTTAAACGTTTAGATAGCGTACAAATGCCGCCATCCAGTGATACACAATTGATTTATTGAATTGTATGTTATTCTTGGTGCACGAACCGTCAATCGTACGTGATCAACGCGTCCTGCAAGAGTGATAGACGAGCGCGGGAATGTTCACGCCGTGCGTCTGTGGTATTAAAGTCATCTGTTAAACTTTTAGTACATGTAGCTCCATCTACTGGTGGAGAAAGTATTTGATAAAGGCGATGTCGGTTATGATACATGTGCCGCTATTTAGCGACGATGATTCTATTATGTTAATATTTTATTATTAAACTTATTGTACGTTCATTGTAGACGTAGCGCCATCTAGCGCCCAGCAGTCGAGTCTCAGCGTTAGTACTTACATATATAGAGTCAAAGAGGGAATGGAACGATTTTCACATGGTTCTGAATTAAAAATCGTTGTATGTAGAGTATATTGTATCCATCTATTGTTAAATGCTAATATAATTTAATTACTTAAAGTTTTTATTTATTATTTTGTTTCAGGATCCAAGCGCATCAGGTGCGGTGCAAATCGCCGAGTTCCCGGGACACACGCATGGCGTTAATTGTGTGGTAATATTTTTTTTGGTAACTTTATTACTAGATTTAACACGCGGCTCTGTCGGTATCGGTCATTTACCAACAAGAAGAATGTGTTCCTATGTGGTAATTCAGATCATAAACTATGTGTGCCATTTTTCAGCCAAATTGGATCGGTAGTTATAACGTAAAAGAGTGACAAACATGCATACATCCTCAGAAATGTTCGCGTTTACGATATTAGTATGAGTATGATTATCGCGAAATTGATGATGTTAATATATGCCTAATGGTTGAAACCCAGCCTCTCAATCAAAGGTCCCAGATTCGAAATAAAGTATAAACATTCTTTTTTAATTTTGTGTGTATTAGAAATTAATCATAAGTGCTTTATAGTAAAGGAAAAAATGTGAGTAAACCTACCATGGAGTTTAAAAAATAAAACGTTCTGAAAGGTATGTGAAGTCTACAAATTCGCACTTAGCCAACGCGGTGGACTATGGCATAAACTCATTCTCAGAGAAGACCTGTGCCCAGCTGTGGAGCAATATTGGGTTGACGTAATACCACCTTAGGTCTTTGGAACAAAAAGACGTTTCACATATTGTTTTGATCTTTCCAGGCGTTTTCGACCTCCTCCAAGTATCTAGTCTCAGTCGGTTCGCAACATGACATGATAGTCAATGTCTGGGATTGGCGCGCGAATCTCAAGTTGGCCAGTAATAAGGTGAGAATACATACATAATTCATATTAATCCAAAATTAATTATACCACATATAAATTGATTATATGACATATACCACAGTGAAATAAACCCCTTTTAATGAAAAATGTGACCTTTGAACAAAATATTGTGCTCCTTTAATTTCTTTTTTTTAATTTTCTTGAGTGGGAAAAAAAAGCTGTTGACTGGTATAAATAGAAACTTTGTAGGGTTTTGGTGGGTATATTGAACTGTAAAAGGCACACTTAACATTAGCGGTTTCCGCGATATTTTTGATTGGGCACTTCATTTTCCAAAAAAACACCAAAAACCCTTTTTTTGGTTGTTTTTTCAAATTCATGGTAATGATTGAATAAGATCTTTTTTCAAAAAGTCAAAGGATAATTCTTATAAAGAATTTATCGAAATTTTTAAAACCCACATAAAAATGGTTGTATCGAGATTTTCGAAAAATCAAATTGAAGCTAAATAAACAAGTTATCCAGTTCATATAATGGTTAAGTCGAAAATAATTCCAAGTCCGTATACTAAAAAGAAAAACAATCATTTTCTTAAGATAACTCAAAAAAAAAAAAAAACTCAGATCCAAAAACAAGACACTTGAAGCTATAGTTTGCATTTTTTAATTCGCAGTACTACCATTTTCCTTCCAATTACAGCCGGTTGAAAATCGCCCAAAAATTAAGATTTTTTCCTTGCTTTTTTGGCAAAGTGAGATCTCCCGCCAGGCGAGTTGATCGTGCCTAGGGAGCGGCCGTGCTCCAACAGTTTCTGTTCGGAACTTGTATATATGCACGATTTTGAGAAAAATCCGATAGCGTGATTCAGAATACAGTGACGTCATCTGTTGATGAGTAGCGGGAGGTCGCCACACTTTCTTAATTCTTGTGAAAATTTCATTGTAGAAAGCGTTTCATTCAATTTGTCGAAATATTGAGATAGTTTCCTATCTTTATCACTGTGTCGTTTCGTTGTAACCTAACCTAACATAACATAACCTATTATTTAAAATGTTATTTATTCCGTATTTCAGGTGTCCTCTCGAGTGAAGGCAGTCAGTTTCTCGGAGAGTGGCAACTATTTCGTCACCGTTGGCTTTCGACATGTGAAGTTTTGGTACTTGGAGTATTCCAGGAACGCTAAGGTGATTTTATTTATTATTTTAAGCAAATTATGCCACCAGATCTCTTGTAATTTCTTTAAAGTTGTGTGTTACAGATTTTGCACTGTTCTTTTTTTTTTATGAATAACGCTTTATTTTTATTACAAATAGATCATAAAAGATCTTGCGTTTCGTTGTAGGAATGTGTTTATCGGCTTATTTTCATTTACTGAAGGATATGTCCTTCAGCCGCCTTCTATGACTACGAACATGGGAGTGGTGCTATTGAATACATCAACCACACGGCACTAAACTTGTATATGTATTGTTTCAGTTCAAGGAGCCGGTGCCGCTGATGGGCCGCTCGGCGATCCTCGGCGAGCAGAAGGACAACGAGTTCTGCGACGTGGTCTGCGGGCGGGGCGCAGCCGCCGACAGCACGTACGCCATCACCCGCGGCGGGCTGCTGTGCGAGTTCAACGGGAGGCGGCTGCTCGACAAGTGGGTGGAGCTGCGGGTGAGGACGGTGTGATAGGCCACGGTCGGTACGCACGTACGCCATCGCCCGCGGCGGGCTGCTGTGCGAGTTCAACGGGTGGCGGCTGCTCGACAAGTGGGTGGAGCTGCGGGTGAGGACGGTGTGATAGGCCACGGTCGGTACGCACGTACGCCATCGCCCGCGGCGGGCTGCTGTAGGATAGTGTCATAACGGATTTACCTGATGCTGGGGTCCAGGACAGGTGCTCCTTCAGGGGGGGGGGCTCTCCTCTCTCTCTTTAAAATCCAACCCCAACACTTGTTACCTACTCTAAATAAAACCGGTATGTAACCTGATGTCTATCATACAAATATATCTTATTTGAGTAATTTCGTTTAATGCATTACAATTTTGAGGTAAAAGAAATCGGAACAGAACGAACGAAGGAACGGAAATTGTACTGCTTTTATTGTTACGTAGATTGTAAAAGGTCTACGCTTTCTTAAATCGTTTTAATTACCACGTTTTTAAGTACAAAACATACTTCCTTATTGTATTTAACAATCTCGTCCCCGTTTCAGACGACATCAGCGAACTGCATGGCGATAGGTGCAAACTACATATTCGTGGGTTGCGCCGAGGGCATAGTGCGTTGCTTCGCTCCGGACTCGCTGCGGTACATTACCACGCTGCCGCGTACACACTATCTGGGTGTTGATGTCGCTCAGGGGACAAATATCAAGTGAGTTGGATTCAATAGGTTTCGGGTTTGATGCCCGGTCGGATAAGTATCTTAATGATTTGCTTGGTTAGTTATGTTCGGGGTCTGGGTGTTAGTATGTCCATCTTTGTGTGTGTGTGTGTGCGTTGCTTCGCTCCGGACTCGCTCCGGTACATACCACGCTGCCGCGAATTATCTGACTGTTGATGTCGCGCAAGAAACGAATATCGAGTTCGATACCCGGTCGAGACGGGTGTCTTATCGATGTGCTTAGTGTTATGTTCTGGGTCTGGGTGACATTTCGTATTGTCTTATGTAACGTAACGCCCACCTCTTCTCCCCCCACAGCCACATGTTCTCGCAGCCGGCGGGCGCGAGGTATCCGGACGCGATGGCGCTTACGTACGACGAGAGGAACCACAAGCTGACGTGTGTTTACAACGATCACAGTCTCTACGTGTGGGATGTTAGGGATATCAAGCGGGTGAGTAGTATAAAAAATATATACGTCACTGGACACGTGGCAGTTGCGAAACATCGTGTTCGTACAAGTAATATGCATAAAAGACAAGACATAATAGAAATAACCCCATCTACGAACAGTACCCTGCACTAAGTCGAACTAACACCGCAGTCCGATTAGTTTTGTTCGATACTTAATAGTTTCGAAAATGAATAACAGATGACGCTAAAATAAATAAGGTGCGGCGATCGCAACGCCAACAATCAGATTTACCTGTACCTATAGATGTTTCACATCGATAATGTTTGTGAGGTAGAATGTATGGTTCCACCGGGGAGGTACCACCGCCACCCCTATTTCTATTATGAAGTCCTTGCGTGTGATGGAAGGGTGTGGTTGGCTCACTTGTATATGAGGCCATTCGTCCTTGGGCTAGTAGCAATGTGTCTGTGATCGATTTCAGATAAGGTCCCTGTTCAATATGCAGTTGCTTACAGATATCCATGCGCGGCAGATGTGCATGAGCATGCAATTCCCTTTATCAGGTGAATTACGTTCTCATTTCCTACATAAAAAATAATTTTGGATTTTTAAAATTATAAATCACCTTCACCGATAACAATTATAACCTTTTTCCAGCAAGACACGGACAAACTATACATAAACATGTATATATATATATATATATATCTATAAACTAGAGCGATAGGCTATAAATGTAAAATATGACAGATAATAAGAGTTTATAAACATGTTTACGATTATTAATTATAAGACATTGCAAACATGTTTCCCACAGGTGGGCAAATCCCATTCGGCGCTGTACCACTCGGCGTGCATATGGGGAGTGGATATGGTCTCCAACGAAGGTCCACTACCACCCGGCAGCTTCCTGACCTGCTCCAGTGATGACACGGTCCGAGTGTGGAACTTGAAGCCCAGCCAGCCGAATATATATAGCAACGTGAGTATTCTTTTGTCATGGATACACTATTCCTTCAATATTTTTTTCATTAATTTCTTAATTCGTTCCTTCATTTATTTCTGTAATAATTCCTTCATTCAATCATTTCTTCATTCGTTCATTTGTCTATTTCTTTTATCAAGCTTGACTTTTTAAAGTATAACTTTACGATCTAAAAGAAAATGGTGGAAGTAACCCTTGTTGTATTATGATTTTTCAATAAATCTAGTTATAAAACTACTGAGTAACTTCTGCTTGTGAAGATCCCTTCCTGATATCAACAATAATTTCTACGCTAGAAACAAGCGTAATGTGGGTAACATTACGCCTGTTTATAGCGTGAAGCATTTCTTGCGTTTCGGGTGAATGGTTTGATTGGCAACCCACCAACTTATATACGGGAAGACCATCTTAGTCCTCGGGAGACGCAACGCATCTGTGATTGACTTCAGATAGAACCTATTTTCTATATAAAGTTGTTTACAGATGTCAATGGATGGCAATAACCAATTAATATCAGGTGTATTGCATGCTCTGTCGCTACGCTAGTCTTATGATAAAAAAGGACCAGTTGCTTAGAGCTACTCATATATCATATATTGTCGTTTAAGTTCTAGCTTTAAATACTTTCACCGATAAAACGAATCAAATTCAAACAAACCTTTGTTGTACCATCGAATTAAAAACCAAGGAACGTACCGTTAAATCGAAGTTTAATTCTTTCTTTATTCCGAAGAGACCGACGCGTATATTTTTATACGCTTAATGATTGTCGTTAACTGCATTAATCGCAAAGGAGGCGTAAGCGCACAATAAGCGGGCCTTCCGTTGCAAGGTTGCGACCGCCGTCGAAGCACCGATTAAATTGCAACCATTAATCCGTGTAGCCTCTTCGTAGGGCTGTCAGACATTTTTTATCTATAAATAACATGTTAACTTTAAATACGTACAACATACTGACATTTTGAAAATTATCGTCATTGGAATCGAAATACGCGACGTTTTGTCCAAACAAAATCAAGGTACGACTCAAAAATACCTTTAAATTATGGAAAATCAAAAGTACAAAATGGAACTTTAGTTGCGTCTATGTAAAATTAATCGGTTTTTGTCTCTCCAAAAAAATTGACAAAAAAGACTTACGCGGTGATAGAACTTAAGCGACGATAAGTTGATACAGTCATAATATTTTAATGTTATTATATGTTATTTTCTAGGAGCTCGGCAAGATTCTATACATCGATCCGGAGCTGAAGTGGCTGAAGGATATGGACTTAACCGCCACCAGCGATAAGGACAAGTCGAAGACATACGACGACAAGATTGGTGTTAGGTAAGTTTTGTGGTCATCTTTTTCTTTTATCTATCTATGTAAGTAACCATTTCAGAAAATATTATTTGTTTAATCGCGTTAATTTCTGGAAGTGCTGAAGTAATAATATGTCATTTATTAAGGAAGGTTTTAGGAAATCCATACTAATAATAAAAGAGAATTTCTCAGAAAATAGACGGATAAAGAGTAATAGGTAATATATATATTTTTACTATTTTTAGAACTTTTGTCTGTCTGTTGTAACTGTGTGCTTGAAATCGCATTAAATCAAAAGTACTTAATATATTTATAGCCCGTATCTTGATTTAACATTTAGTCATTGTTTTATGAAAATGTATGTCTTCTATCAAAATATATTAAAATTTTTATATATTTTTATTAGAAACCAGGAAGCATCGTGAGCTGCACATCTAGTGTAGTAACTAATAATTTTGTGCACTTATAAATTGCACGCGCGTGCGTGTATGTGGCTTTATAGCATTATGTTTACAGTTGTACTTCATGTCACGCGGATGCGTGTGCGTGTCTTTTTATTATTATTAGAATTCTCTTGTATGTGGTCGAAGTCACACATTAGTATTTTAGTGTATAATGTTTACTGGTGTTTTCCTGTTTCGTGTCACGCAGATGCGTGTGCGTGTCTCATTACTAATATTAGAATATATTTTTATTACTATTAGAATTCTCTCGTAGGTGTTTTAAATCACATGTCGATATATCATTGTATAACGTTCAACTAACAATGTTCTCATTTCCCGTCGCGCAGATGCGTGTGCGTGTCCCCGTGCGGGCGTCACGTGGCCGCCGGCGACCGCGCGGGCAACGTGCACGTGCACGACGCGAGCGGCGCGCCGCTGCACACGCTGGAGGCGCACGACGCGGAGGTGCTCTGCCTGCGGTACGCGCGCCGCCCGCGGCTGCTCGCGAGCGCGTCGCGCGACCGCCTCGTGCACGTGTTCCTCGTCGACAAGGTGAGGGTGTGACGCGTGCGTGACGGGACGACGGTGTGATGACCGCGTGACCGGATAAGGTCGTGACGCACGCGTGACATGATGAGGGTGTATCGCGTGCGTGACAAGATGCGGGTGCGTGGTATTCGCTCGGGGGATCTTATGCTATGAAAGGATGCAATTGACAATGTGTGACGACGACGAAGACGCGGGTTTGCGCGTGTCACGTGTCGAAAAGGTAGTGTGCGTGCGTTATGCGCACTTGAGACGAACGTTATAAGACAAGGTTGTGGCGACCGCGTGATGACTGATGTAATTGACTTTAGATAGAACCCGAGTTATGTGTGAAGTTGGTTACTTTCCGTCTAGTGAACTGCACTCTCGTTTGTTACTTCAATATTATAAACAAACAATGACACGAATCTCGATGTATATCTGAGTTACATATAAAGCGTCTAAAAACTTATTTTTTAAATTAAATACCAATGATACCAACTTACCATATCAAAAAGTACCAATTCAATTGTTTACATATTTAAGAAAACTATTTTCTGTATATACTTATATTCATATTGAAGGAAACCAAACATTGGCTACGTAACCATTTTCGAATGAACCTGAAAACAATCATTTAAATTATATAATATCCTTTGTTTATTGATTTAAAAAATAATGATAATAGATCCATCCGCCAGCTTCGACTTCCATTACTGATCAAGGCTCTTCCTCAATGGGGGGTTGTTTGCCAACAGTCCTCTTGCCTGACGCGTGTCGGTGTGGATGTCCCCAACAACACGCTGTGGCCTATCTCACGCATGTTGTTTCTGTCACTTACTAAATTCCCGGGGGGTGTAATGCTATTCAAAACCGATACCACCCGACACACATCATACAGTTCTAAAACACGTCTTATATATTTTTTTATTTCATCTTCAGGGCTACCAAATACTCCAGACCCTGGACGAGCACTCCTCCTCCATCACGGCGGTGAGGTTCCTCAGTTCCAACAACGGTCTCCAGATGGTCTCCTGCGGCGCCGACAAGACCATACTGTTCAGGCAGTTGAGGACGGTGAGTTGGGGTGTTGGGTTTGATGCCCGGGTAGAGTTGACACACATTACAAACATTAGTTTATTAATTAACAAACATTAGATTAAATTATTTTATAATAGATCTATACATTCCTATCTGAAATACTCGTGCTTCGCTGCGGGACATAAAAATAGTCGCCATCTTTAAATAGTGCAAAATATAGAAATTAAAAATGGCGTATAACTTGACCAGGTAAATAAGCTACATCCATGCAAAATTTCATGTAAATCTGACCAGTGGTTCTTGCGTGATTTAGTAACACACAGACACACACTATTTCAATTTTATGTATTAGTATAGATATAGATAAAACAAAGGGCGTTACGTGCAATATTATGCAATTATCTATTATTTTTCTCTTTATGTATTTATCTTTCTATTATCTTTTCTTACCCGCGACGGAACGGAAAAGGTATATGCGTTTGGGTTGAGAGGATGTTTGTGCATTTATCTCCAAAACTACTATTCCAAATTTGATGCGGTTTTCAGTGATGGGTTCTGGTTTTACGGTTTATGTTTTACGATTGATACTCACCAGGGGGCGCTGCTATAAACATATGTTTGTACAAAATAAATACGACTGGTCCGATTTGGATACGGTTTCCTGTGATAGGTTCGGGTTCTTTCACCGTCGTGGGTTTTTTCAAAATTTATTTTTTCTTTTTCTAGACTGCAGACGGTAGCTACCAGTTCGCTCGTGGTCAGAACGTGTCCGGGCGGACCACGCTGTACGACATGGAGGTGGACGCGGGCGGCAGGCATATACTCACGGCTTGTCAGGTGAGATGGTGTTG
>MOOZ01000692.1:66992-77954 GCA_002930495.1 Cecropterus lyciades | reverse complement strand
TGGATTTTATTTTCAATTAACAACTAAATAATTTTTATTTAGATAGTGGTGGATGATTTATTACAACTCTCTTGCGAGATACTTTATGAATGGTTTTTGAAATATATTTCACATGATTTTTTTGATGATTATTGAATTAATGCAGCCCAATTGTTATCATTTTTTTCTAAGTTTTTTTTTACCTACCGCTTTTCACATTTTATGCTTTGTCTTAAGCTCATCGGGACATGCCTCTAGCGTTAAAGGAGGTAGGTTCATGAGGGTCGTTTTCCGCCCATCATTTACCTACTTTTACTTACATTTATATACTTGAAGGTGTGTATTCTTTTCATTCGTATCAGAAAAGACTTAGAGGACTACTTACTTCATAACTAAGTGTCGACGAAGAGAGTATTAGGTCTGTATTTGTACATTTTTGGTATTTATTCATCTTGGATTTTTTTTATTTACGAAGCGTATTTCAATAAACTATGTAACTTTGACTCTCAGTGATTAATTAAATCGTCATTACAAGCTTGTATATATTATTTGTATATTTTCTTCCGGAACGCTACCTTAAAAAAGATTCAAAGGTGAATAAACACAACCAAAATGTGCAAAAAAGGCAATACTCTCTTTTTTGGCATTAATTTTTGAAACTTACTTTATTGTTTATGGCGTAAATCTAATATAAGAGAAAAACATATCTTTGAGTATTCAAAATATCCAATAATACTCAGAAATAAAAAAATAATTTCGAGTATGTGCTCGGCGGAAAATGGCCCGTGTCAACACTTCTTTCTTGCTTTTTGTACGTTAAGATATAAAAAGAAAAAAATAATAAATATGTATATATATATATATAAATAAATAAATATATATATTTAATCGACAAAGAAAAAACTTGTTATTAAGCAGTCTTGTTATGTAATAAATTAAAAAATAGCATTTTTAAACATTTTTACTGGAGAAAAATTAAAAAAAAAAGTAATCAAAAGAAGGAATAATGTAAAAAACTAAAAAAACACGCTTTTGTTATAAGCTGATTTAAAAAATACTAGTTTAAAAAACTAAAAATGCGCTTTTTTATCATGGTGGACTTAAAAATTGGAAATAATCTTGCATCAGAAATTCTCTCAGTCTTAGGGGTTGATTTTCCAAAAGTGGTGAAATATAGTGTAATCCTACTACTGTTGCTTGCATTAGTATAATATAGATTTTAGTTAGCAAAATTCTAAGTATTACAATTTGCCTATCAAAATGTATCTTAATTTGATTTTATTTAGATTAATGTATCCATTAAAAGCTGACTTCAATAGTTACCTAGTAATATACCTATTACTCAATTTCCGTATGAAATACGATACGATTCCGTATGATAACGGAATCCGTGAATAACATTTCCATAAATTGGTGAAAATCCCTAAATAAATATAAATTCCAAATTCCTGAAGCTAAGTTTTCAAACATTTGGATACTAACCGTCAATGACTTGCTATAAATATTGTCGACCAAATTCGGAATAATGCATAATAATAACGGCCCTTTTAAATCAGACGATTTGATTGCTACCGTACGACAGCAGGGACGGCAGTCTTAACATTTTTTTTTAATTTATAATAGTGAAGTAGCAAACGAGCATGCAGGTCATTTGAAGGTGGTAGAGCTCTTTGTGGTTCAACTCCGGAAGCACCATCGCCACACCTATTTCTGCCTAATAGCAGCAGTGTTATGCGCTGTTGTGTTCTGGTCTGAAGGGTGTGGTAAGGGAGACATACGTTTCTGAGGCATTCCATCTTAGTTCTCAGGGGTAGCAACGCATCTGTGGCTAATCTTAGGTGAGACTTCAATCTTACCTAGGGTTGATTACAGATGTATGGACATCTGTCATCAGGTGGGCTGCATGCTCGTTGCAGATCGTTTGCTACTTCTAAATAAGTGCTATAAAGAAAAATCTGATGGTAAGTGGATTCTGCCGACAATGAACATTTGTAACCAACACCAGATAAGATCAATCTTACAAGAGGTTGTTCACAGATGCGTAGCTAGTCCTGAGGATTAAGTTGGAATGCCTGGGATAGGTATATTTCCCTTACGCCTCAGACCAAAACACAGCAGCACTTAACAGTGCGGTAATTTCGTGAAAAATTGCTATTTAAGACGTAGGTATTCATTGTACATTCATTTTCAGAGAAGTACATTAAATTTTTCTGAAAAGTACATTTTCTGAAAAGTCGTAAATTATTGCGACAGTAATTTACGTAAAAATGTGGAAAAAACATTTAACTCAAACACAACTAATATAAAACTATTTCATATTATTTTGAGTTTTATGCGAGTAAAACGGGCAATTTGCATGACAATGATTTATTACCAATTGGTAAGAAATCGTGCATGAACTGTACCTACCTCTCGATACGGTAATAGTATCTACTATTAACGTACTCTCGATGTCCGGTATTTTGATACTTGAATATATTTTGAGGTCGTAGGCTTCAACTACGTCGTCCTTATAGTTCCGGAATCATAATAGAGCTACAATATCCCCTACCTGTCGTAAGAGGCGACTAAAAGCGGGCATCCGGGATTGCGGGCGGCAAGAGTCCAGCTTGAAACGTCCAGCCAGGTGACCTCCGGAAGGACAGCTGTATATGTAGTCGTATACCGTCGTAAAGATCAGACGGTGGGCCCAGCCGCTCACATGGGTGGAGCTCGATAGGGTAATGTACTCCGGTTGTGTTCATTTGGAGATCCCGGACGGAATCCTTGTTAGAAAGGTAAAAAAATCCATATAACCTGGGATCGCTCCCACAGCGTCAGGTACCATTTGAAGGTATTCCCGAATGGTTTCCACGTTCGGGAACAAAAAAGTCTGTGTAAGCTCCGACGCACGACTGGAGTTTACTCCTTAAGTATGATTGTCTAAAGAGGCGCAATAAAATTAAATTTAAATTTAAATAAGTTTCAATTGTTGTAAACAGCACCATCTACGCGACGGAGGAAAAAACTTGAAGTACGTTTCAATTCTTGTAAACAGCGCCAACTATGCGACGGATGAAAAAACTTGAAGAAATATTTAATTGTTGTAAACGGCCCCATCTATGCGACAGATGTAAAAGGAAAATGTGCGCACATTAGGTTGCGCGTCGAAATCGTAACAACGACATTCGATTACAGATTTTACTCCCCATATTCTCATACCGGCGCCTTATATGAAAATCGATTCTTAAGAAGTAAACTCCAAAAAACAAAAAAAGGTCTTCGACGACGTGGCATAGCAACGCTACATGACATCGCAACGTGCTCCGATGCGACGTCGTGTCGTGTGTATGTAAATATTTCAGCAATTATTCTGTATAAAATTTACACACTTAATGATCTCCAAGAAAATAATTTACTGTTTGTTTTTGCACCAAACACCTGTCCATGTGACTGTGTGTTTTTGTACGACTTAAATATAATTTAGTAAAATATATACGTATTAGAATTTAACTTATCGTATGTCGTAACGGTGTTGATAAACATTCGAAAGGTAATAGGTTCGTCATATGTTCATTATTTCATTGCATGGGATTTATATTTTGAAATAGCACACGAGCATGGCCATCTGATGGCAGGTGGTCTTCTATAAGATATTTTATTATTTAATAAGGATAGCCTTCAATACAAAACATTACACATATGACTAAGAACTAGATTAGGCTTAAATTAAATGTCTTGATTACAGGCCACTACGGCATCGTGGTCGAATTTAAATATTTATGATATTCATGGCATCTATAACCAATCCCATATAAAACAGAGATTCTACATGAAGCCTATAATAGTTTCATTAGCTCTCCCGTGGATGTAATCAGCTTGATCAGCTTGTATCCAATACACCTTTAAAACATGGAAGAACCCTAAGTAGTTTGTCTCTGGCAGGATCACCGCCACAAGAATTTCAGCCAATAAGAGCAAACAAGTAACAATAATGGCAATTTTAAGAACTTCTGTATACTAGTTTAAGTAAGTTTTTTACAAGATTGAAGTAGCGAACGATCATGCGGTATATCAGATGGTAAATGGCCAATGCCGTCCATAGACATATGTATATAAGCGACTTCATACAGTACAGGGGTTCTATCTGAAGACAATCACACTTGCGTTGCTACTCCCGAGCACTAAGATGGTCGCCTCATATATAATTGAGCCGTTAACCACACCCTTCCACGGAAACGCAGGAACTGCTTCACGCTAGAAATAGGTGTGGAAGTGGCAATTCCCCAGTTTAACTATACTCGTTGTACCTTGAAACAGTTGCAAGGGAGACATACTTTTCCGAGGACTTTGAACTTAGTTCTCAAAGGTTGGTACCTCAGGTAAGACTTTTATCTTATCTTACTTTAATCACAGTTCTCTCCCCATAGGCAGTAGTAGGCACAGTTCGAAGGTGGTAGAACTCTTTGTGGTTCGACTCCGGAAGCACCACCGCCACATCTATTTCTGCCTAATAACAGCAGTGTCATGCGCTGTTGTGTTCTGGTCTGAAGGGTGTGGTAAGGGAGACATACTTTTCCGAGGCACTCCATCTTAGTCCTCAAGTGTAGCAACCTATCTGTGGCTAACCTTAGGTGAGACTTTGATCTTACCTAGGGTTGATTACGGGTGTCCATGGGCGGCAGTGACCACTTACCATCAGATGGGCTGCATGCTCGTTTGCTACTTCCATACTATAAAAAAAAAGGCACATACCATCAGGTGAACGGAATAATCACTTCCTACTTTCATAATTAATAAATTGAAAAGCAGAAATATAATCACTTTAAAATTAAGTATATCTTGATCATAGGTTTCCATGGACAATAGTGGGTGTTTTAGTAGGTAAAAATCCCACATAACCCAGAGTCTCTCTCATGGTGTACCTTTAGAAGGTCCTCCCCCCGTCCCCAAAAAAAGGTGTCCATGGGCGGTAATAGCTAATTACCATCAAGCGAACTGCATGCTTGGTTGCTTCTGCTATAATAACAAAAGATAATTGAAACGCAGGAATTGCTGCATTATTATATTTTGCACTGAGCCAACGTGAACTTTGACCTCTACTTTACATTCTACAAGACCTTAGCATAACAGTAAGACAGGTACGTCATCGTATAGGTATTGCTTCACAAATGAGTATGGTAATTAATGAAAACACATAAATTTTTTAATCAATCTATTTGAAAACCGCCGATTGGTTCAAGAGTGAGGAAAGTCGACATTTTCTCCAAGAGATAGGCAGTAATGAGCTTTGAATTAGGAACAGAAATATTACTTTAAAAAAAATCGGATAAAAAATGTTGTACCTGCTTATTCGAAATGTTACTATATAAACTCACTAATATTATGGAAAAATATACCAAACTTGCGAAAGTTTGTGAGGATGTATGTGTGTTTGTGACTTTCTCACGCAAAAACTACTGATCAGATTTCGATAAAATTTGGCACGCAGATAGTTTTTAACCTGGATTAATCGATGCGATACTGTTTACCGTGGTAAATATGACTGTAATGCTCAAAGCCACGGGAATAAGCTAGTTGAAAATCTCATTTCGACATTAATGATTAATCATGTGTCAGTCTATAAACATGTAGTGATGTAGTTTCTTACGATTACACTAAAAATATCTAATAAGCGAGATTTTTCTTATTTCATTTGAATTTTTTGTGCAAAGGAAAAAACACTTTCTACACTCATAGCCCCACATTAGGATTTTCTCTTGTATCATGGGTGCCATGGACACACAAAGACGAAAGACGAACGAAGAACACAAACACCTAGACCTAGAACAGAAATTTAATAACATCATTCAGATGTCTGTCTGGCCGGGATCGAACCCGGGACCCACTGTGTGTCAGACCGGTATGGTGAAAGCTCCACCACGTGGATCGTCAAACCTAAGTAACATAATAAGTAATTAATACCTGTAATTAAAAACTTATAAAAATGGCCTCAGGCAAGGTGATGCGCTCTCGTGTCTACTTTTTAACGTTGCCCTCAATAAATGTATTCGCGACTCAAAAGATCAAAACTGCTGGCAACATATTCAACAAATCCATCCAAGTATTAGGTTATGCGGATGACATGGAATGTGACAAAAACAAAATATTTAAAATCGTCAAAAGAACTGCATACTACACCACCTAATATAACCATCAGCAATAGTACCTTTGACTGGGTTAATGAATTCGTTTATCTCGGCTTTGTAGTAACGGATCACAACGATGTATCTTCAGAAATAAGCAGGAGAATTATGGCGGCCAATAAATGCTATTTCGGTCTGCTGAGATATTTTCGTTCGAAAATACTTTCAAGAAGAATTAAGCTGCTTTTGTATAAAATGTTGCTAAGACCTAAACTAACATACGGATCTGAATGTTGGACGCTGAATAGAGAAGACGAGGAATGCCTTCTAATATTCGAATGCAAGATTTTGAGACGAATTTTTGGTGCAGTGCTGAAATATGGGGGTTGGTGAACTTGGTTTAATCACGATCTTTACCAATTTTATGAAGAGCCCAATATCATTAAGGCCATAAAGGTTGGACGCCTACGATGGGCCGGACATGTGGAAAGAATGGGTGAAACCCAAACGTATACTACATGGTAAGCCGGACGGGCAGAGAAACCGAGGAATGCCTGAACTCAGATGGCTAGATGGACTCGTGCAAAACTTTAAAATTGCGTCACAGGATGGAGAGAGAAGGCCCAGAACAGATCCGACAAGCAAAAGGTTCTGGACCAGGCCAAGGCCGACCCTCGGCTTAGCTGATGGTGACGATATATTACATTATCTTTAAAATTTTTTTTGCAAAATAAGAATCAAAATGGATTTATCCAGTAACACGATTACAAAGTGATCTATTAAACAACGTTCTATTCTATATATTAATTCGAGAAGCTTAAACTTCAAATCCTTTTTCAGGAAAACTGCGCGCACTGAGGATTGTGAGATTTGGCATCGTTAGATTTCACACAGAGAAGGCGTGCTGAAATATTTCACCTGCGAATAGAAAAAAGTCGGGACGAATTTTTTATATATCTTGCTTGTATTTTTATCCATACATATATGTCGGATCGTCATAATTATGAGGTCCCTCTTCGGACATTACGTGGGCGTTTACGTAGGAAAATACCCTATAACCACTTTCATTACGTTAACAATTTAAATCACACACAACACACATTATAAACCACAGCGATCAAACGAAACGAATAACAGTTCTTAGAGTGGTGGTACCGCTCTCCACGACGGCAGCATGGAAACTGAGCTCCGTTTACGCGTGCTGCCCCACCTGAACTCTGTCGTAATACGAAGTTATAAAGTGTCGTTCGACGTCATCGCAACGGTGCTGCCATCTGTCAGAACTCGTGCTGCGCTTCGTTTACCGTCCAAACTAATGTACGTCTCCGACATATATATTATTAACGAAAAGAATTAGATGACGCTCATGTAGTGTTACCATACCCCACCCATATACTTACACTGGAGCGGTTGTTATCTATACTAATATATAAAAATGAGATGGTGTGTGTCTGTTACTGTGCACATAAAATCATGCGAGTTCATATCTCTGCTATACTATTTGATCGTCACAAAATAGTGCAACTCGACTAAGCTATTTGACCTATATAACAAATGTATGTATGCAGTAATACTATACGCCAACTCCAACAAACCTGACTATAAATATATAAGTAAAGTAACATAAAGACAATCTATAGACCTACTTTAAGTATAAGTAATCGTTAAGTAGGTGGCTAGTGATTAAATTTTGTCGACTGTAGGCATATTGTGAAGCATTTAATGCGATTCTCAAATTTGCATATTATTTAAATTTCACTGAGTAAGACTGGAAATCTTTCATTTATATAACGAGTACCTAGCGTAGAGTCATGATTTTGCGACCTTTACAGTTATAAAGTTGTTTTTAAATCAAACTTTACATTAAAGGACAATACAAGTAAGTGTTTATAAATGTAATCAAACCTTGTATACGTTTATTTCATAACATATGATATTTAATGTTTACACAAAGAAATAAGAAAATCAACCAAGCTATCTAGATTCTACTACCGCTTCGGAAGGCGTTATTATATGAAAATGCTACTAAAATAAATATGTTAATAGTAAGCATTCTTCTTTAATTTGTGCCATTAAAATTCTATAAAATTAAATTAAAAATTAAAAATAACCCAACGCTATAAAGATAAGTGGGCAACCATTTAAAAGGTCAAAAATAATATTTAGATGAACCACCAAATTGAGCGAGTTACACCTATATTTTACTTATAGAAATACAACATTTGCTCGTTAAAATTGTACTACAACGTCGCGGCGGAAGGGTACCGCTTAACTAAGTACCCTTTATCCGATTGACTATATGTTTATTTAATTAATTTAAGTTGTTAAGCCTGTGGAAGTGACGATTATCCAGTCACCCTATTTTATTTTAGCTAGGTAGGTAGGTATCTAGTCTCTAAGCTTAGCGGTACCCCGCCGCGAGTTATTTATTATGCCCTTTCACTTGATACCCCATTTATTACCGTGTATATTAAAAAATATTGGGTTTTTGACTGAACCGATTTTCATAAAACATGCTTAAAAACTAGCACCCGGAAACCAGCTGTCTAACAAAAGAAACCGCATCCAATTCGTGTCCACAGACAGACACACAGACAGGCAGACATAGCAGTCAAACTTATAATACCCCTCTTTTTACGTCGGGAGTTAAAAAAAATAATAAAACGTTGCAGAGACGTAGTTACGTCAATATAAGTATGTGTTTATTATTTATGTTGTTATTTACATTTAATAAGACTGTATAAAAGTATTAGAAAGTTGGTACCTTTTCTCAGGTAGTTCAATAATGTAATCCTTATAAAATAAAATATTTTAATAATGGTTTAAGTATTGTCAATATGTCAAAATAATGTTTTTTTTATGTCTATTTAAATAATAATTGTTGCATGAAAGTGCGCAAATTAGGTGACTAGATATCACCAATACTTGTATTATTCACTTAAACAATTCTTGTTCAAAATCTAAACTGGTTTATCGATTTGGTTTATGTATCATTGTTTCTTTCTTTTCCGTCTTCGTTGATATCTGCATTGTCTGAAGGTCGACTAATTACTTACGACGTACGACGTACTTCGTCCGACAAATTTGGTTGACCGTAATGTAAAAAATATATTTTAAATTGGTACTTTCCTTCTATATTTTACAGAAATGGCGGTTTTATTGAAGAAATTATGGATAGCGTATGATTTGGTCAGCGAAAAGTTACCAGGTAAGTGATAGAAATTTCTTAAAGACAGTTTCTGTCAAACTTTGTGATTGAATTGTAAAGGTTATATTCGAAGTTCTTAAGGGTACTAGTCATTGAATTTTTAAGGAACCCTTAAGGTTTCAGAATTCGAGACGAGTTTTCTATTAACACGTACCTTGCTCTACTAATTAGCGATATTTAAGTACGAGGAAGAAACATATTGTCAGCAGTAGGAAATAAGTAGAATTGCAACTAGCCATATTATAGGTTTCCTACCGCAGTACCGAGTAGTGCTTTTATTTAAAGGTAGAGGTTACTTATTAATGAAATAATTAAAACAACGTTTACACAAGTTAATCACAAGAGATAAAAGGTTTTATTCGAGTGACTGCTCAGACAGTACAAAAAATGACAGATCATCAAATTCTTAGTTTATTTCCATTATACGTTCATAGATGACATTAGTATGTTTATTTGGTGTGACCAGCTAATATTAATAACTAGTTGAGCCCGCGGTTTCACCCGCGTTTAAAAGAAATGTAACGTGACATACATTAACCGAAATTTTATACCTTTAATAATTGTATTTTATTCTTTTTAAATACATGTTTCCCGCACCCGTGCATTTTTCCAAGATAAAAAGTAGCCTATGTCATTTTCTGATCCTTAAGCGTCTAACACTGTGGTAGTTGCGCAAAATATCTTTCCGAGCCATGTTATAAACAGAAACATAACTATCCCAAGGAAACCTTATATTATTTTCATTTTAATATTATACCAGACTATAATCTATGTCTCTGTTAAACTTTATCCAATGCCATCCAGCCGTTCTGACGTGGTTGAAAAACTAACATCCACCTATCCACACAAAATTTCGTTTTTATAATTGTTAAGTCGGGTTTTTATAATAAAGTTGGGTTTTTATAAATAGTTGTCCGATTCCATCCAACGAAACGCAAGAATTGCTTCACGATAGAAATAGGTGTGGCGGTGGTACTTCCCCGGTCGAACTACATTGGTTCTACCACCTGTCAAAATCAAGAGTCACCTCCAAAAATCAATAAGCTGGCAGAAAATTTAAAATGAATATTAACTTAGAAGAATGAATAGACGAAGAGAAAGATAGGAGAAGGTAGTAGGAGTGTCGAGTGAGTTGTAAATTCTGGGATTTGAATTTCGAGCAGGCTCCTTTGACCTGGCGAATTATTTGCATATTGTTTTATGACGTACTTCAACGATAACAGGAAATTCATGCAGGAACATAAGTAACCCGAGGGTCACGATACATTCGTTTCAATAATAATAATAATAATCTTTATTTGCTAAATAAGGTGCAATATGGTGTTACATTAATACAATAAATTTCCTCCTATTTCACCTATAAGGCATGCAAATTATAAATATAATTATTATAAATTAATTATTAAATTCTATGTCAATGTCATATACAAATCATGTCATGTTATCTTACATCATTAATAAATGAATTAAAAGTAAATAATTAATTAACTTTTTAGTAAATCATTATCTTTGGCATTCAGGAATTCATTTATGCTATAATAACATTTATTTATAAGAAACTCTCGACGCTTTTGCTTAAATGAATGATTGTTATCTGTTCTCCGTATTTCTTTTGGTATTTTGTTATATAATCTTGACGCCATACCGAGTAGACTTTTTCTAAATGCACCA